>KI911109.1:6869-141592 GCA_000482085.2 Cladonia metacorallifera KoLRI002260
TCTTAGCCCTAGAGAGTTAATCCTAAAGAAGAGATAATAAGGGTTCTATAACAATAGTAACCCCTATTGAGCTAAGGGTTACTAAGAATTAGAATAGAAGACTTTTTCTAGCACTAGTAAGTAATATAACTAGTATAGGGCTTACCCTAGCTAATATATTCTCTAAGATTTCCTTTTAGAATAGTTAAAAGGTTAAAGGCTTTTAAAATAACCTTTAAAGATTTTTATCTAGATTAGTATTTTAATAACTAGCTAGTTATATAAAGCGTTAGTTTTAAAAATTATTTTTAAAAGTAGGTTTTTTAAATCTACTAAGAATAAATTCCTAGGTAGAGCTAGTAAATCCTAAGAGACGATGCCAGTTCTATAATAAAAAGATTAGTTAACTCTTTAAAAAAACCCCTCTAGAGCCCTAGGGTATATATATATATATAAATATAATAGAAATTATATTACTTACTAGACTAGCTTCTTAAAATCTTCTTTTTAGACTTAGAATCTCTTCTTTTCCTTATAGAAGCCCTTTAGCATAGACTATTCCAGCTGTTTTACTACTATAAGCAGCTTATAAATCCATAATATCATCTTTATAATCCATATCTTCGTCCTCTAGGCCGGCTGGATCTTCTAGTTGAAATTCTAGATTTTTAGATAGAAATCGCCGCGAGATCCCTATAGCAATATGTCGATATTCACTAGGATTAATAGCTAAACCTAATCCAGATAAGGTTTCCCGCCGAAAAATAGTTCGAAATCGATCTCCTAATATCTTAGAATAAGCCTTATGTCGTTTTCTAGAAAGATCTTCAAAAAGGTATTTAGATAAGGGTTTTTAAAAAACCTTAAGAGATATTCTACTAAGAAACGGGACTACTAGCCATAGATAATAGACTAATAATTCACCCACTTCCCTAGGTAGATATTGATGAATAATCTTAGTTGAATCCTGAATTAAATAGCCCTTATAGTAATAAGTCACAAAAAAAACTATCTGGCCCTTAAGGAAGATGTTCCGTAATCCTGTCTTAATAGAATTAGAAAACTAAATTAAGCCTAGCTCTAGGAACCTAGCTGGCTGGCTGCCAGTAATATAAAATAGTACTAGTAGCTTTTCTAGGAAATTCTGAATTCCTTATATCCAATCTAATAGCTTTCAATGATGCCATAAGAATTCCTGACTAGGGATAGTAAATTGACTAGCTAGATTAGGGCTAGTAGCTATTCAATTATATAGCCATTTTTCTAAATGGTCTAGGCCTAGGTCTGTTCAACTATCTCCTAGGAAATTTTGAAAAGAGGTAGAATCTAGAGGGTTATTAAAGATCTAAGACTAAGGGATAATAGGAATAGACCGGGTAGGGCTATTAGTAGTAGAAACCCTATTTTCAAATAATATTTCCCTATAGAGGAGGTCCCTTATAGCTGATGTTAAGCTATAGATAAAACTTCAAAAATCTAAGATTAAGAAAGAGATATTATTATATAGTATTAATTCTCCTTCCTAATCTATAGCTCTAATAGAGGTAGTTTTTCTTGCTATAGTAAGCCCATAGCTTTGTAGATCTAGTAGCTAGTTAATTAGAGTAAAAGAACCCTAAATTAATAAGGAATCTACTAAGGTCTTTAGTCTAGATAGTGGCTTAACCCTAAGATCTAGCCTATAGAATAATCAACTAGTAGGCGATATATTAGCGTTAAAATCTGGAAGTCCTTGATCTTAGATAGAGCTTGAATTTTCGAAAGAATAGCATAAAACAAAAAATCGGCTAATCTTTAATATCGAAGAAAGAATTAAAGGATAGGTATTAACACCCCTAAATCTATCCTTAGTAAGGCCTAAAATGGCTAGGGCCCCTACTAGCAGGAGCTTGTATTCGTCTTTAGAACTAGACTAATATAGAAGGGATAGTGAAAATTCTAAATAAGCCTTTTCTAATTAAGTTAGACCTATTAGTACCCTAGGGCTAACCCTAGGTATTTTCTGATTTCTAGTCTCTTCTAAAGTAGAATCTGAGCTAGTATCCCCTTCTACTAAAGAGGAAGAAGTAGAAGAAGAAGATAAAGAAGGATTTTCTTTCTCTAAATCTTCTAAATCTTCAACCTCTTCCCCACAGCTAATAAGTCGATCGAAATAGAGTTTCTAGGTAGAGGTAAGGATATAGTGAGGATATTAAGGATCTAAGTCTAATCTTAGGGTCTAGGTCCTAATAAAGAAGCTAAAGATTTGCTTCCAGGGCTGAGTATATTTAGAAATCCGGCTAGGATCCTAATAAGCTTGAAAGGGTTTAGCCCGGTACTAATTTTTTTCCATTTAAACTATTTTAAACCGTCCGAAATGGCCGATAACCCTAAGGGTTTTCTGAGATTTTTGAGCGAGATTATCGAAAGTAAGCTAAATAGCCTTTAGTAGTAGAGTATCTAGTGGCCCTACTAGCTCTAATAGGTCTAGCCTATCTAGGCCACCTAGATAAGAAGCCCATCGAGTCCTTTCAAGCTAGGGGCTAGGGTCATCGTACTGGTTTTGCTGGATTTTTCGAATTTTAGCTTTTTGGAAATTCTGGAAGTTCTGATCTAGAGAGGTCTAATTAGCATCCCATAGAGATATATCTATAATATATTAGTAATAGATATATATATATATATATTATATTATACTTACCCTAGCTATAAATTGAAAGTGAGTTTTCTTCTTTTAAGTTTTTTTTCTCTTTTTAATTTTCCTGCTCCTAGATACTCCTAGCTCTTTCTAGCTTAGTATGATTCTCTAGCCCTGAAAAGGGCCTATTAGGATCCACTTTAAAGTATTATTGACCTGGATTGATATAAAAGAATTGCTGTAAATAGATACTAGATTTCTAAGGTAGATCTAGCTTAGAATCCTTTAAGGTTCTACCCTTTTTCCTAGGGTTTATCCAGCTATGAATATCTGAAAAATGGCTTTTAATACTTATAATATTTCGAGTATAATAAGAGCATTCCTGGCAGCCAAGACCGTCGGAGTAAAGAGCGAGATCTGGAAAGAAATAAGAAAAAGAGCTTAGTATTTCTACTTCTCTAACTCCTTCCCTATCTTAGACTAGCGTAGGATAATTATCTAGCTCTTTAAATATCCTTAATCGTTCTTTTTTAGGGAGTTTATAAGATAGTTTTTAAAAGTAATAATCTAAACCCTTAGGTAGTACTGAGTATTTATATAGCTTATAAGCTAAAAAACCTATATTCCTAAGAATAGTAATATACTCTATTCTATTAGAAAGAGAAGGTACCCTTTCCTATATTAGAATTGGATTGTAATAGGTAGGGTTGAAAATTCATTGAAATATTAAGGAAGGAAGGTTAGAAAAGGTAAAAAGCTCTAAGATATAAACCCTTAGGCGGCTAATCCAGCAGCTATTAAAGATTATCTTAGCTAATAATAATCCTTATCTTTAAGGTAAGTGTTAAAAAATTAAATCTAAAAGTTATCTAAAGAAGATAAATAGTATATTATAATAACCTTAATTTAAAAAAATATATTCCTAACCTTATAAATTTATCTATTTATAGAATAATACCTATATATTATATATTACTTAATCTATTTTTCTCTAACTAAAGTTATTAGCTTAGTAGAAATATTTAAAGATATTTAAGTTTTTTATTACTAATTAGTTTTTTATAATTTTTAGTGCGTTTTATAGGGCTAAGCAAGTAAATTTAGAATATAGTTATTTTATAGATTTCACTTGTATATTAGTGCTAAGGTAAAGGAATAAAGAAAAAGCTTTCTTAGCGGTTAATCATCCACTTAAGGTTTAAATATTAGAAAAAACCTATTTTTTAGCATTTTTTTCAAAAATAACCCTAAGAGGGATTTAGGCTGTTAGGGGATCAAATTATAGTGCTTAGTCAGCGCTTTTCAAAACAAGTCTAATTTTAAAAAGAGCTCACAAAAAAAACCATTTTTCATTTGAAAAACTGAAATCAAATGAAAAATGACTAAAATTTTAGTTTAGTGTAAATGAAAAATGATCATTTTTCATTTGTCCCTAGAAGATAGAGATAAAAATATTAAAAGTCTTAGACATATATATTACTATATCTTTATACCCTAAATAGACAATTGAATTTAAATATTAGATCTAGAATTGCTATAAAAATGCGCATTTTTTATATATATAAAGTTCCACTATTTAAGGGAGTTACATAGGCTAGTTATATTATGAATTTTCTCTAAGTCTTATCTATAACCCCCTCAACTCTAACCCTAACTTATAGATATTAATAGTAAAAGCCTTTCTAATAATAAAGTTCTATAGTATATTAACTCTATTCTTATATTATAATTTATATTAATTAGGTATTAGTATATAACATCCTCACTATATATATAAAGTATATAATAATTTAGTAAAAAGATATATATCTATTAAAATAGCTTAGAGATCACTTAATAGGTAAATATAAGGTATATTAATATCTCTAAAATAATTAAACTAATACCTTTATAGCCTTTTATTATCTAGATTTTTAGGTTAGTTATAAACTAGACTATAATAGCCTTAAGTGTAAGAAGTGTAAAGCTATAGGCTTATAGCCTAAGAGTAAGTCCTAGGATATAAAATCCTATAGAAATTTTAATCCTTAAGTAGGCTTTAGAGGCATAAGGCATAAAGTATATATATATATTATTAATAAATACTTTATTAAGAATAAGGTATTAGGACTTAGGAGTTATATAAATAATATCTTAAATAGAAACTTAATCTAAACTCTCCTCTATAATTATTAGAATAATTATTAGATTATTTTTAGGGGGGGCCTAGGCCTATTAGGTTATTAGGTTATAACTTAATAATCTACTAAGAATAACCTAACTTAATTTACCTAACCCGGTGAGAAACTTAACTTATTAGGTTTTAAGTTAAGTTTAGAAATTCCTAACCTAACTTAACCTATTACGCGGCGTATTTCTTTCTTACTTATTAACTCTAATAATACCTCTCTTCTTTAGCAGTACTAGCTTAGTTAGGATAGATTTTAATATAATAAATAAATCTATATATTCCTAGATTTTTATATTTATAATAGATACCTTAAGGATTACTAGCTATCTATATTAAGATATAGAAGCTAATAATATCTTAGCTATTAAAATAGTAGATAATAAAGTTATTTTAATATATTAATAATTTAAAGCTTTAAAGTATTAAAGAAAAGAAGGAATTTTAAAAATTTAAGACCTTAAGATATTAACATAGTAGGATCCTATTTAGGTTTAATATATTTAAGAATAAACTAGGCTTATAACTATTATAGGTAATAAAGAACCTACTAATAGATGGATTAGAAGAAGATATATATGTCTAAGGTGCTAGGATCTATAAAGGATGCCTCTATATACATGAGGATGATCACTGACATGATAACACCTGATGGTGGCAAGGCTAAGGCAACGCTAGGGGCAACAGCCCATGCAACACTATGTCACACCAAGAGGGAGGGTTTGACGGCACGAATTTGTTATTAATCTCGGTCATTATAGAGAGCGCCTGCTGCTTTTAATACCTGACAAGCGTTAGCTAGTGATATTGACAGTTAATTGGTACGAGTCCGGCTTCCTAATCAAACCATCAAGCGCTATGCAAGGCACACATATCACGCGGTATAAGCTACCACCTCGGGAGCAATTAGTGCCAAATTCAACCATCCGATCTTCCTCAATGTTGACTCCCACTCGCTCCTAGGAGGGACATCGAGATGCATGGCGGTCCAGACCAAAGCTGAGTAATAACAATACATGTGCTCAGAATGTCACAGGTGCCGCGGGTGTCACGACAAGACTGCGAACGGGGTAGTTCCGTGCCATTGCCATGTAAGAGCAAGCCGATTCTGTGCCTTGTTACACAAGGAATGATGTCTTGATGCAACTGCCAATATATCGCCTAGCTCGACTGCCGTGGACGAGGTTAACTTGAGATTCGTTCTTTAGTCACTTCCTGGGTTTGAATGTAGAACTCTAGGGTTCAGCGGTCTCATTGTATGGAGTGATAGTATGTCATCTAAAGCTGAACCCGACAGTGGCCTGGCTTTGGAGCGATATTATCAGCTCTAAAGCATTGATCATGAAACTTACTTAGAGATGAGACCTTTGAACAGACTGAGACTATGCTAATGAATTACTAAATAACCCTAAGTCTCTATAGTGACGAGTAAAATCATGCTATACCCGAGCTGCCGTTAACACCTGCCTCGTGAAGGCAAAGCATCTTCTGTACCACCCAATCGTGGCCTCATCATCCAGCCGTAACAGCCGCTGCTATTTGCTTTAATAGATCCAAGTCATATGTATGATATGCAATGGGGTTTTCATCGGGTGTGAAATAGACAGCTTCGATTCCATAATAGGCCATTGTGTGGACGAGGCTTGCAATAGGGGCAGCCTTTTCCGAAGTGTTGGTCACCAGGATTGCGGCCTGATGATTATAAGCGCTGGGAAAAGTCTTGATCGTATCGGAGCTATTGTACATTGAGTACACGTTCTCAAACTCGATTATTGTGTCGCAGTAGCTAAAGAGCTGGGTGGGGACAACTGCTCCGGGATTGAAAATCACCGGCGTCACGTAGGAGGGGACTTGTGCATAGGCGTACGTAGATGCATTCTGCATGTATGTGAAGACAGAACTCAAGGCTTTGTTGCTAACGTCATCGAAGAAGATGCCATCGATGGAGACATTGTAGCCCTGTTCATTGCAATTCCACCAGCTGGCATAAGTGTCAATGTCCTGGACAACCAAAGAATACGCTCTGTTCGTGAAACCGGTGTCCACGTAGCCGAGTGTCATGACGTTGGGGTAGCTGTTCATTTTCGAAATGGCGTAAATGTAGTCGGTATCATTGGGACAGGTTTTTGTGTTAGGTCCGTCGCCGGGGTTGATAACGACCTGCCATTGGACCTGGGGATAGGCTTCGATTGCAGCGGTAACATTGCTCCATGCTGATGCAGATGAAAATAGATATGAATAGAGTGGTACGAGGATAAACATGGACGCTACTTGGAGAGCAAGAATGAGAGGAGTTAGGAGCAAGAGGCGATGCATCTTCGTTAGATTGACAGTGATAATGCGTATATGTGAGATGGTAAGACTGTTTTGTAGATCGATGGGGGCCCTTAATAACAAGTTGAGCGCCGTGGATCCTTTATAGAAGTACAATAGTCAACCTGACCTCGGCACAGTGGTTTAGATTGTTAGGGATCGGCCCATCTGGTCTATACGCCACGGCCGGGCGTCTTAGATTTGCAGGAGATCTCGCCAATTCTCAATATCAATTTGGATGAGGCCGCGCACCAGGATGCTTCGCCCGATTTATGCCATCCAGGCATTGAAAGGGGATCCAGGACGCATTCGCACTACATCCCCGTAGATTAAAGGCCGGAGATAGCCGAAACGAAAGAAGAAAGAAGAGGATGACAAGGGGGGTAAGAATTTAGCGGCTCAATAAACAGGGTCCACATACATCAGATCTAGGCTCTGCATATACTGGAATTCAGCTGGTATCCGTCCATCTGAAGATGTTATCCCGCAGAGATATGGCATAGCATGACAATTAACGCTCACAGGCTGTTAATCTTAACGTTCTAGACTTATTGAAGGGGTCTAGTGCTATACTTTCTTACTCATGGCGCTGCAGGATGATCTTGTCATAGATTTTGGTAACAAGGGGTCCAAAACTTATAAGCCCAAAACAGTGCAAGCCTGCGGACGCTAAGCCCTACAGACAGGAACGACGGTAGAAGGGTCTATGTAGGGCTAATACACAGAGCCCTAACGATCTTGACCCAGCAACTCAGTAACACCTTTCAAGCGTACCCTTCCCTGTCCGGAGCTTGCGAAGGCAAAAAGTACTATTAACACCATCAGAGATTATGGACCAGCGATACTCCATTCTACTACTCTGTCTTTTTAGGTCAAGATCTCAGGCCTAGACACCTTTCTCTACCTATTTCCACACTGTGACATCTATTACAGGCCTGAGACAGAAAACCTCTAGCCTTCCTTGGGAATCCAACATGGCCGTCTCCCAATTCCATTCCGAACAGTACACATCAGAAGCCTTCGTCGAGAGTGTTGGGGCCGTCCTCTTCCGCTTGTCCCGTCGGGAGGTCTGCATTCTTCATCTTCTGAACCGCGACGAGTATGTGCTGGCCAAGGGACGACGCAACTGCGGCGAGAGTCGCAAAGACACCGCCGTACGCGAGCTAATGGAAGAGAGCGGGTTTTCATGTCGTCTGCTGCATCTGAACATGTCAACCCGCGCTCCTCCCGCAGTGGAGACGGAGCAGCTTGGTGACGAGGCGCGTTTCTACACCGGCATTTGTGAGCCGTTCAATCTACAGCTACGGCGCCTTGGAGAGAGTGATGTTAAATTGA
This sequence comes from Cladonia metacorallifera KoLRI002260, assembly GCA_000482085.2. NCBI lineage: Eukaryota > Fungi > Ascomycota > Lecanoromycetes > Lecanorales > Cladoniaceae > Cladonia > Cladonia metacorallifera. The sequence continues at coordinate 15,281 of KI911109.1, forward strand.
TCTGGTGGTACATCGCTGCGGTGGACGAGGACCAGCCATTCAATGAGGACTTACAGGAGGGGCAGAGGTTCGCCGTGGAGTTCTACAGCTACGCTGACGCTCTAGAGAAATTGACCTTCCAGATGGATCGTGACATGGTCAGAAGAGCGATTGATATAGTCATCAACACTTACGGCAAGTGAACATCGCTACTACGTTGCGCGTCAAGGTCCCGGATAGGGTCGGGGCGTAGACTGCGAGATCACAGGGCTATTTTATAGTAGAAGGGCTGCCGGCATACACGAAGGGCACTAGTCTGTATCCCGAAGACACATTGAGATCAATCTGTAAACCTTGGCCATAGGCAGTGCTATATGTCATCTTCACTTCAATACTAGATATTGTGGAGCTTCACCAAGGTGCCAGCGGCACATCCTTATGCCTTAATTCCAGTACCATCTGCGAAGCGCAGCAAGTTGCTCATCGTGACGGCAAAGGTGCCGTTATTGTCCAGCACCAAGTCTGCATCAAACCGTATCGACTCCACTCCTCTCTCTCGCTTCAAATTATTATTGCTGATCACCCCTCCGCGCGGAAGGAGAGCCCTCTCGAACCTCTTGACCTCCGCCGTGTCGAGGTAGATGACTTGCAATTTCCTTCCAATCCATGTTTTAAGCCATTTGGCAAGCAAGTGGCTGTGCATGCTTTCAATAGTGATCAGTCGAAGCCAGTAATGACCATTTGAAAAGCGTTCGAGTTCGTGGAGCAAGTGCAGAGCCTGGTATTTTTCGGGCAGACTGCAGACGCTCTTTCCAAGTCTTTCGCTTATTAGATCGTTGAAGTAGACGATCTTGGCTCGAAATGCCCGCGCTGATCCGTGATGGCTGCAAAACGCTTAGGCTACACTGCTCTTCCCTGACTCTGAGAGCCCGCTAAGGGCATATATGTAGTTTATGTTATGAATCATTGGAAGGAAGAGTCGATTCTGGGTATAACGCAGGATGACTTCACGAAGCTTGTCCTGGATCTCTCCGATGCTGGATCCCACCTCGACCTTGATAACATGCTGATACACCCCAGACCGTTCCTGGCGTTCCAGTTCTGACTGCAGCAGAAGCTGAACATTCTATACCTCTCATCTCCAGAGTCAGCCTCTCGGCTCATTGTGATATGAAGTGACTCCTGCAGGCTGTCACCGTGCCTAAGGAGGATCGCCAGTTTCTCTTTCGGCACTTGCAAATGATTCGTTTCTAGGATCGTATTCAGCACCGTTCGGGCCTTGCTCAAATCATGGCCGGCGCTCTTGATCGCAATAACAGCAACAGCAACCGCCTCGAACATGGCAACACAGCGGTCTAAGATGTTGATGACACTATGATCAGCAGCGATTGAGTCACATTGTCGGCGTTTCAGAGCACCGAAGATGGAACAGGTGAACTCCTCGTTGGACGAACCCCACCACCAATCCTGCAGAAGTCCCCGCCGTTGCATTTCGCCGATCTTTTTGTCACTATCATGCAGTCCTCCAACTTTGCATATGGTATAGTGACTGGGCAGGAGCCCGATCTGCGTTGTCTTCCCAACATTATCGAGCCCGTTCAGGAGATCGTATAAGGCATGGAGTCGAACAGCAAAGCCTTTGCTTAATAGCGCGATGTTCTTTGGGGAAGTGAAGTGACGATGAAGATGAGCCGGAAGTGCCGTAGCTGCAAGGGTAACTTGTTGCCGATGATGGCGATTTATATTGCTTACTCACAAGTGAAAGGTAGTGTCCAGCTGATTCGCCGAGGCGTAGTCATGCGGAGCCAGAATATGTCTTCAATATGAAGGTGGTCATGGTTACGAAGGTAGCACAGCCTCCTAGATCGCCAGGGTGATCAACGTTACGTTCCCGCTGAATCAACCTCTGGACAGTGCCTAACGTACCTACTACCCGTGTTGTCGGAATGATCTCTGAAAGGTTTCACGGGGGCGAGGCGGGGCTGGGAGCTCCACCTTGTAGATCTGCCGTCATGAGCAGGCCCCCGTTGCTCTCAATAAGGCCCGTCGTTGCGAGAGATGCGAAGTTGTACACCAGTCATTTGCGCTAGTCTTTTGCCCCACGTGAATCGTGTTATACTCCTTCGTGCTGTCTACAATTGGCTAGCCCACATCAGTGTGTCTATCAATAATCTTCCTCAAGGGATGCCCACCAATCGCAATCAGTGTGACTGTTCCAGTCTGGCACTAGAGCAAGGATTGCCGCTAAGGAACGGAACGAGACGTGATAGTGGCCCTTCGTTAATGTTGATACTCATAGGTGGCCCTTAAAAGAGAAAGAAGGATGCTGGGTGCGAACCGGAGTCTGCTGAAGGGCGCGTCTGGAATACATGTCGACTGTGTGAACACTCCCGATCAGCATTCACATTTGCTCGTGCAGATCACTTCTCAGCCCTACGTACTGACTTGCAGCACGGTCTTCTTGCCCAATCTCAGTAAAGTCCTGACATTCATCCGTGTTAAAACATTCAAGCCTTTACTCGCGCGCGTCGGATCGTGGAACGGGTTGAGAGGTCGATGGTGGCGGTGGAGCAGTGATTGGTGGCGCTTTTGTGTCTGAAGGCCATTCATTATTCTACATCGTAGAACGTTTCACTCAGGGAGAATGATTGAACTCCCGGAGCGCGAAGTGCTTGAGAGCAGCAGTAGTTGAATCGAAGGCCAGACCAGTCGCTACTCCCAAAGCCACAGCGACCACCTCCGGCGCAGCAAGAAGTTCTCAACCTGTGACTTCAGCAGTCATACACAGCTTTCCGGTTACACAGAATATCCATATTATTCCAAACGCTTCAACAGTACAAAGACGAGTCGTTTGGAGTACTAAGATTTCAATCTTCAAAGGGTGGTTTAGACTGTACTATCTTTGTTATCGAGGAAGCGACAAAGACTACTCTCTGTCTTTCAAACGGTTTGTCTTCGAGACTTTGCCTAGGTCACGAAAGTCTGGGGACCAATTTCGCCTCTGATGGCATCACTTCGCTCCATACACTATGACACTAAAAAACAATTTATCAGTCTGCATCGTCTCCCAGATCATCCGACCATCAAAGCGGTCCTTCTTGGTGGCAACAGCGTCTACTCAGTAGGGGAAGGGCGAGATGAGAGGCATGGATCCGACTGGGACGGGGCCATTATTGGCTCTACGAAGCTTGCGATTTTGCATTTGGTGAACGAACAACGGCGGAGCCTCATGGACATGTTGGGTATAGTGCGGGAAGAGTATCCCGAACTTAGAGTGCCCGGCCCGGCATCCTCACACTGGAACCAATTCGACGCTGTTAGATTTGCGGGTTTCGACCGGTTCCAGATTAAACGGTCTGTCAAGATTCTAAGTCTTGACTACTTCTCCAAGCCAGGGACCTCTCTTCACATCCTGTCATTTAAAAATAAACGGGTATTCGAAGCTTTCAGACCACCTGGTACAAGGTTTTATCTCGTACAGCAAGCAAGCCAACTGAAAGATGGACTGGCCATTCTTCATGATCAGTGGGTCTATGCAGCACCTGCTACTGTCTGTGATCATGGTGAGAAAGCGTCATTTGCCGCATTTGGCGTCACTGCGGACCTGCTGGTTTCCGGGGTGTGGCTACATGGACATGAACCACATGGACGTATGATACAGCGTCAGATTCTCACAAGTTACTCCGTGCTCTCCAAACAACATGCAACTGTCCAATGCTTTGCTAAATCCTCTCAATTCTCAACCAAATCTATCACCTGGTTCACTAAGGAGTTGTCAGCGTTGCACCTTTTGTCTGGCAAACCATTGAAGCGGTTACGCTGCCAATGCTCCTTCAAGGGAAGACGCTTCCTTTATGGCGAAGCTCTTATGGGTCCTGATCGCTTCTTCCTGGGCTCTTCTACGCAAAGTGTGTCTCTGCCCTCTCAATCCGTGGAGCTTTACAAGCATACGGGGGCTTTGATCCAATTCCAGCGGCCAATCTCAGTCTTTACGTCGAATTCAATGGCGTCCGAGATTACGATACCAGCAGAGAAATTGGGGGGGAGGGCAATTAAGATATTCTGCAAGCGTTCCTTGCATCGGCAGCAAGAGTTGGAAGAAGCGATGAACGCAGCCGCGTTCGGCTTTCGTGTTCAGCTGCCTCACCTCACCTCCTCAGGTGAATTGCTGTACCCGTTCTTCGAAGGTATGACCGAGTCGGAGCTCAGGCTATCATTCCAACGAATTGGTGGAAGCAACTGGCACATTGCGGAGACCGTGCTGTACGCCGAGCTAGCGAAAGCGGAGGACATGCTTCGGGCATACAGAAAGTGTCTGTACAGCAACATAGTTAGAGCGGGAACGGCAGGGGAGCCCATTCACCGCTTCTTCCCCTCTAGGTTGGTCCAGAATGCAAGATTTCGTGAGTTTTACGGTGATTCTTTCAAGATCGGCGGAAAGACGCTGTCAATGGTGGATTCTTGGAGATCCCGTGGAAGGTGAACGGAGTGGTTTATCCGTCATTAGGTGAGCTTTTCTGCGCCGCCAATGATGTCGTGCATCCGAGTTCTCAGCAAAGTATGTCTTGCCCGGTGGTCTTTGGGTTGGGCGACGCGCATGGGGCGAACAATATGATAGCAAGCTGTGTATCACCGAGCGGCGCTCGCGAGATCCTTTACGTCGACTATGAAGCAGCCGGCTTCCATCCCATTATGCTGGACCTCGCTAAACCCTTCTATAACGACGTATTCTTTGACACCTTGTATATGGACATTTCACCAGATGGTGCGAAGACCAGGTCTGAACTCGATGGAGAATATATTGACGTTCAATTCACCCCTTTGTTGATGATATTACGCAGGCGGTATTCGATGTCAAGCGAAGATACCTAATCCAGCCACTGTTCGATCTCGTTCTGAGTCTTGGAGGAGACCGGGAGAAGAATGTCCCTCTGCTTTCGGCTGCATTACTTCTATGCGCTACCTTAACGCGGAATTATAGCAAACACCCGGACGTTTTCTTTAGGAGTGTAGCAACAGGTATTTTTCTCTCGCAGGCTGTCAATATAGAGGGACTGTATTCATGGGTTAGAGTGCTTGGCATTGAGTGTTAATTTTTCGGGTATGGTGAGAAATGGGGGTGGGGCTCCTGTGTGGATTGACGAGCGCGGGAATGTCCAAGCAAACCCCTGGCTATCTGGAGTATGGTCGCCTGGGCGACAGAATTAGTCCCCGGAGCGGGCTTCTTTACCCCGCAATTTGTTTCTCGGGAACCAGCTTTAGGGGGCTTGTGCGCTCTTGTGAGTCAGCCCCACAGGGCGATACTGTTGCTAGGTGCATACGGCGATCTGGAATCAGTCTGAAACATACCGTCCCGTCATAGCAAGATCTTACTGTATGTGAAATTGGGGAAGAAATAACGAAACAGGAAAATGGGAGGATAGTTGTTTCACTAACAGTGATGCACTTATCAGGTATGAGTGGGCGCGGATTTTACGATGAACGCTCAAGCACTGTCCAAGGGCGCGTAAGAGAAGTCACTTTGTCCGTGTAAGACATACCTAAACGAGAACCCCCGGTAAATAGTAGGTCTCACTCATTTCTTAAAAGATTCCATGGCTTGTTAGAAGACGAACGGAGGCGGGAGATATAGTCGACATTGGTAGAGGGCGGAATCACGAATGCAGTATGTATATGATCACGTCCCTTGGTGGCCTGCGCTCCTATCCTGTCGTTGATACAGGTCTTGCCCTACTCGCATTCAGCTTCATTGGAAGTACTCAGCATGCGTTCTCAACTTCTACCCCAACTTCTTCCCCTGCTTTCTCCCAGCTCCCCTCTCAAACGCCGAACCTCCTCCTCCTCCTCTCCCTGCCCTTTTTTCATTGAGACCACCGTCCAGGCATTCGAAACTTACATCACATCCGACACCAAGACTCCCAGCTACGTCGTGTTCCTGCTCCCACAGTTGAATGGTGCAGATGGACCTACATTCTTGTGTAACCGAAGCCTAACTTCACTGCCTCACGAGCCGGTTGCCACGGTTCAGTTGTCGCAGCCTATCCCGTGCACTGAGGTACCGCAGACGTTGGGAGCTCCGCCTTCTGGGATTGAAGTGAACTTTATGTATGCTGGTAATACTCTTACGCTTACGGAGACTATCCCATGTAAAAAGTGAGTTTCCCCATTTGGATTGATAGATAGGGCGTGGTCCAGGAAACCTGGCTAACGGGCTTCTCTAGTTCCAGTATCATGATTAGTGGGGCTGTGCCTGTGGACTTGTCCTGTTATACAGACCCGGATCAGAATGGATCATCTGGAACTCTGTGTTGCTCGGGGAACTGTCAGACTCAGCAGAACTTCACTGTTTCTTTGGGGGATGGCGGAATAATACCACCCGCGAATTGAACACAAACACCGCCGTCGTCAGGCCTACCAAAGGCGTAGTATGGTTGGATGAGGTTGGAGTCGATGTAATAGTGAGATAGGTCCGGTGGTAGGCTGAGAAGAATTGACTCCTAGGCAAAGCGTGATGCCCGTAGCGATATAAATTAAAGCGACTTTATGTTCTCTATGATTTCGCTAGAATCATGTTGACAAGGGCCATCATCATGACCGGTGGCTACTTTGCAGCTTGTGTAGGATTAGCAATATCAAAAAGCTGCTCCTCCCGGACCAAACGCATCTACATTCAAAAACATCCGAAAGACACCGAGCAACGACATTCCAAAAATTCTGACTGCTACATTTATATTGCGTCCACAAGATCGGCATATGGACAAAACATCACTAAGAAGTTCAGACTTAGGCCGTAGAAAACCAGCCCCTAAGCCCTACGAAAATCCTACTTAAGTGTGTTTTTATGCCGGCATCTTACACCCTCTCGCGCCTCCAACGCGAGAAGTGGCGCCTACTCAGCATCGATCACTCGCGTGGTAAAATGCAAAACATATCCCTAGTAGTTCCTCATCCTGTCACCGGCGTTCCATAATTACGCTAGCACGTAAGCTAGCCGAAAAGCAAAACCAAGTGTTCCACCTGTGACGCGAAGATCGAGAATGGCGATCAGAAGGTTGTGGACATGATTGATCGGTTGATGTATGATCGACTGGTGTTCTTGAGATTCGGCTGGGAACAGGGGGATATTCTGTTGGCTGACAATTCGAGCATGATACATGCGCGGAATGCGTTCACGGATGACTGCGGGAGGAAATTGTGGAGGATTCATCTGGATGAGATGCAGATAACCTGTTCAACGATGAATGAAATGACAATAAGCTGATGGTATATTGAATGGTGCAGCAAGGTTTCACGACCCGATGTGTTCTAGGCGTTACAGAGAATATTACCAAATCAACACGAGACTCTTCATATTTACCTCAAAATGTCCAAAGGCTGGATTGAACACATAATCTTCCCCAGTTTACAAGTCACTCTATTTTCCTCTCCTAGCATCACATTAGCCTAAGAATCTGTAAATCTTGAAGACTTTGAAAGTATGTTGGTGGATAGAGTATTGGCCCAATTTCGTGAAGAACTTAAACAGCGGGAAACCTTGCATTGCTGCCCAGCAACGCATCCTTATTTTCCAATTTCTCTGGAACTAGCAGCCCCGTTTTTTGATCGTGTCGGTCGTGTTATGGTTGGAGGACTAAAGATGGGAGCCCACAAAAACTAGTCTTGTGGATGTGTCACGGCTCGGGACAGTCCCCTTCAGCTATCTTCCTGAAATCGTCTTCCGAAAAAGCAGTACAATTCATAGCTGGTGTCCTCAGGAGTTGAAGACTTTTTGATCCATCCCAGACTCGGCAACAACTTTACTCACGATCTATATGACCAAGAAATACTCTCCCATTTCCTATCCATGTAGAATGATTTGGGAAGGAAGCTCTTTGAGGTTCGTTTCCGCCTTGAACTATTTTCATGCTTTCCACAATTCATCACATACAATGTATAACGTCCCTTTTAATGCATCACTCTCTTGCTAATCCCCAGTTACGGTCGTGTTCTCTGTGAGATGCGGATGGTCGTAACGCTGTTACTAACGCTAGGTTGTCGCAGTAAGCAAGTAACGGACTTTTCGTGCCTACATGCGCTTTTCTCGTACAAATAGAGAACCGCTGCTTAATTCCATTTCGAATGCTAATTACAAAACTGTCTTGTAGATTTGTCATGCGCTGCAAACACCGATCGCATCAACAATCTTACTCTGCACGTGATCCAAAATATCGCGCAACCGCTTTTCGCGATTTCCCTCCTGCTTTTCCCAGGTATCGTCAAATTCGCTTTGGAAGCATGCGAGAACAACATCCCGCTAATTCTACCCATATATCTCTCCAATCCATTGACTGCACTGTTCTTCACCAAGGTGTCAATGTACTCTAAGTCAACGGTGAGCTGTGAGGAGGAATTGGGGCGAGCGCGTAGCCATCTAGATTTGGCACTTGCTGCGTGAGAAGGTGCTGCTATAGGGCGCCAAAAGCCGATTTCATATAGCACGATACCTAGACTGTATATATCGAACGATGGTTGGAAGGAATGTCGCTCGGCACTTCTATATAAGGGATGACGATAGAGGTCATCTCCAGGGCACGCCAAAGGCTTTTCTGTAAATTCCCCTAGCTAATTTGGTCTTGAGATGTCAAAACCCATCAAGTAAGGTTTACTTATGTCAATTTTACCCTTTGACTCCGGCTTTGGCCAGAACAGTATATTTTTAGGTTGTATATTCTTATGCAACCAGCCAAGATTGTGGATTTCGAATACTGTTGAGACCAAAGCTTTAGCGAGTTGAAATCTTTCGTTTAAATCGGGGATTTCATCTGGCTTTTCTACATTATATAGCAGATGATAGAGAGTGACCGGTGTGTGGTCTGGCTTGATGCCTGGTGGTAAACGAAAAGCATATCCGGTTGTTTTTGAATCTCTCTCCAGATAGCCAACGCAGTGAAGTACAGAAAGATTCAGCGGCCTAAGGCCAGTATTCAAGATCGTGGTAAGGTTCTGTGTCCGTCTTCGGAACACGGCGCGATGCAGTCGCCTCCAGCTATCGTCTTCGCAATATTACCAGTCGATAATCACACCTTTTCCTCTCAGAGTGGCCAGTGCGCGAGTTCGATCAGTTCGATCCATTCGATCCGTTGCATATAGGCTTTCTTGCCATTTCAGCTCATCTACGCTAAGTCGATACTCAGGTGGTGGATACGAAGGTAGGTTATCCACTTTGAGACCATGCTTTACCGTAGTATCAAATTCCACTAAGTCTCTGTCGTATCGGTCACCGGGTAAACCATGATTCTCACAATATTTGCACCTTTGTTTTGCGCTAGGCCGCTCTGGGCTTTGAGTGCACTACAGGGCATGAAGGGTTAGCAGTCACTCGGCCGAAGACCAGAATTGATCAGTTGAGCTCCTCACCGTCTCCGCGAGTTTGTGATCTGCGACACAGGCCGACCATTCCCGGCTCTTCTCGAGCTTTAGGCCATCTTTGGGGGCAAGCGTCTCTACGACAGTAGGAGGCGACGTGGAGCTGGGGGCAGATTTGGCAGCTTGAGCAGTCGAAGACTCCGAGGGTTGGTTTTTGAGCAAGTCCTGGGACTTGATGAACCCGATAAAGCTTACGGCTGGATTGTTTGGGATCAAGTCCCATATGTTGACGGGTAGAGAAATTAACATCAAAGTTGAATAACATTCATAGATTCCTTCCACGCGGGCATACTTCGCGATTGCAGGTATATCTCGCAGCCATTCCACCCACGAATCTAATTGTAAAGGCTGGTCTTCTTCCAAGGCGACCGCAATGAGTACCATGGGATAGCTTTGCTCAGCGCTGTTGCCCCGGCTACTAATAGACGGTGGTTTGGAAGTTGTGGCACTATCGTTGGAGCTGTCTTCCATTTCCACGTCCTGCGAAGAAGAGTCTGAAGAGGGCGAGTGAGCTAGCGAGGCGGATGTCTCCGGTGATAGGAATGAAATGGACTCGATTGGACTGAGCACTATACTTCTGGGCTTTCCCTCATTCGTGAGAATAGTGTGCACCGGTGTTTTCCGGCGCTCATGGAATGTCGGTTCGCCAGCTTTTGCCTCAATAGCTCTTGGCTTCCAATACTTCATTCTTGACAGGACCTTCATATGGAGCATTGCGGCGGAAAGTGGGGTGTGTTTGCAGCAATATCGGAGCTCCTCGATGAGGCCTCCAGTAAAAGAGTGCTCGTAAACGCCTGGTGCACTTGTCTTAAACCCGTAAGCAGCTATTACCTCAGTGACTCCGCTGCCTAGTTCTACGCTTGCAGACACTGCAGCGCAGCAGTCGAGTAAGAGCAAAACATCTGACGTTGCCTGTTCAAGCATATTCTGGATTCCAACCCATTGCACTGTTGGCGAATCCTCAATTCAGAGCTAATGATCCATCAGCTTGGGCTTGGAGCAAAGTCACCACACTTTCTTCAAGAGTGAAATAGAGTCAAGGCTTTGACTGACCATGACCATCTAAGCTGACGATCATCGTTTAAATGACCGTGGCCGCCGTAATATACCAACAAAACATTTTCTTTGCTTTCATAGTCAAGCAGGAAGTCAGTCAGCCGCCTGATCAGCGAATTATGAGACCGTGTGCTCGGGAATCTCCACTCTTCGGTATGGTAATGGTAGGTCTTTGCGACTTTTCAGCAAGCCCACTCTGTATCTGCTATCGCTGGAACTATTTACCTGATCCAAGACAGAACGTAATTCGTTGATTTCCTTTATAGCTCCAAGCCGGTCGTCCTCCCAGCTAAGTAGGAGCACATGGACCTCGTTATAGCGAGACTTTCCCTTCGGGAAGGCGCCGGCTACGGCATTGGTTAGATCTTCGCCGAACGCGCGAAGATCTCTCATATAGTAGCCAATTTGAGAGATGTCATAGGTTCTTTCCAACGGAGGTCTCATTATGATAGTTTGACTATCGTACCCGCGACAAATCTTTATAAATTAGGCGTGAAGCTTATTGCTTATATTTCCAAGCTGAGAGCCCGCGGCGGGGCAGTGCTCTGTGTGGCGCATGGTTGGCTAGGTACACTTAGTAATCCTCTATCTGTACTAGAAGTTGTCCCGACCCGACTACGGCCGAGCATTAGAAGGGAGGGCCCTGTAGGGCTGGACCTGAAGCTGGTGATGTCGCCCCAGAAGACTCCCTTAAGCAAAGACGTTCGGGGACTATCCCAAAAGGATCTTCGGGCTTCCTTTTAGGGCCCCCTTTGGCAGCTTTAGGTCTGGCCCTGCTTCTAGTTAATAGATGTTCGAACACTTTATATGCTCTGCTGTACTTGAATTGAAAATATGCTCCATTGCTCCCTTATCCTTGGGCCAACTTTACCATCTGAAATCATGATGACGTCGGGCTGTGTTAGAGTCGTTGAGGCTGTTTGGATGATGACGATGACGATGATGGTCGTGCGAAGCTCTGCAGGAGCTCGACGGAAAGCTTTCAAACGGTCTGACGTAGAGCTTTTGGTATGGGATACCTGCCAGAGAACCTCTTCGCTTCTGGCTACTCTATTAACGCTACTAGCGACACCAGGCCTATCTTCCTCGCAATAGAAACCTGTTCATCCTTATGACTCGGCAAAAGATCTCACGGACTGGGAGCCGTGGCCATCTGGAGGACTCTATCTCTGCTTCTTTTTAAAAATTTCCAGATTTGCATCTTGGTGGGCAAGAGGATTTCCATGATGAACGCCGTAAACATCTAAAGGTCTTCGGTATCCACAATATCCCCAAGGACAAGATACACCCTATTTACCTAGTTGATTTCACTGTCATAAGGGGACCACATGGGACCATTCCGATTAGAATCCTTTACCCCGGCAGCAGCGAAGACAATCGTAAGTCTAATAAGGCAGGCGGCCTTATCTACCTCCATGGTGGTGGATACACCGTCGGTTCAGTCGACGAGTTTGAGAATGGCCTGCGCATGCTCGCTGAACTCAGCAGCGTTCAGATCTACGCAATCGAGTACAAACTTGCACCAGAATTTCGTTTTCCAGCCTAAATCGATGAGTACGACGCAGTGATTGATGCCCTTCAGGTCGACTTCGGCAAACGTCGTGGCATCAGCACAGTGATTGGTGGCGGCGACAGCGCTGGCGGAAACATGACCGCTGCGATCGCGCTCAGGCGCAAAGAGAACGGTAAGAAACCGTTGGACGCGCAGATTCTCTTCTACCCAGAGGCACAGGTACCATTTGACACACCGGCTACGGTAAAGAACAATACTGGTTACTATCTGGAGTGCAATGGCATCCTTTAGTTTGCCGATCACTACCTTCCACGGGGCACGCCTCCAAGTCACCGATATATCAGCCCAGGCATGCAACCTACGGACAAGCTCTCTGGTTTGCCTCCAGCTGCTGTCGATAACAACGGCCTTGACCCGCTTCGAGACATTGGTGTCGAGTACGCTAGCAAGCTGCAAGAGGCCGGGAACAAAGTCCTCTGGAGACATTACAATGGCAGGAGAAGCGTGTAGGGCATGGCAGTTTCTAACAGGCTAAATTGAGCTGTAGGTATGACGCATGGTTGGGTGCAAATGACGGCTTGGTCCGAAGCCGCCCAGCGTGCTGTCAAGGACGTTGCTAGTGATATTAAGACGTTAGCTTACCGATCTTGATGGAGTAAATGATCCCGGAGGGTATTTCTTGAGATCATGCAGAAATAGAGGCGGCCCTTGTTGAAGAGCTGGCGCAGATTACTTTAACATAGTCTCGGGTAAAGTGTTCATTATGAAGAAGTTGCATTCTATAATGCCATTCTTCGTCTCACGAAAGCTCTAAAGAGGTATGCAGATCAGTTTCGGGAGTGGCATCATACCCTCCGAACTCATCCTGTAAAGGTGAAATACGGATTTCGGATTACTGTCTCAATCGATCCTGGCATGACGGTCAGTGGCTTATCAGTCGACTAAGCATCAATGACAGTGCTCCATCAATCCTTTAGTGGCTGATGTTCAGGAACATAAAGTAGTCTTTGGCGAGAGGCTGGATCTCCTGCTCCATGAGCGCATTAAAGGAGGGTCAAACGGATCGTAGAAGGACCCATGGCATTTCATATTGTCATATAATGTTGCAGAAATATGCTGAGGCATACACTTCATATACGGTTCCATGCAACGATGTCACAACATCGCAGCCTGTATCACTCGGCTCGATCTGCGGATTCCACTTGACTTGCGTTACTCAAATATGCCTATTTGGCACCCCATCCGGCTAATTGAGCTTAAAGTAGCCAGGCTGAAGCTTTTGGAATATCTGCTCTGGATCGTACTTCCTGCTGATGTCAATTAGGCGCTGCCGGTTCGCTGCTCCGTAACCAACAAAGACGTCTTGGTTCTGGGAAGCATAGTTTTGATATATGTATTTGTAATCCGCGTTCATGGACTTGGCCAAAGTTACAGAGGAGTCGACTACACGATTGCCAGCAGCAATTATCCGGTCGTCGTCTTGTGGAGAAGACCACATAATGGCGATATTCAATACTATTGTGCTTCCTCAGCCACATTCGCCATGGAATATATGAGATATGAAGCAGCCAGCTTACATATAAGAGGACCATCTGACTCAGTAATGCCTAAAGCGTTCCCACCATTTTTCGAAAAGTATGATATCACGTCCGTCGTAATAGGTTGCAATACTAGCGCTGGTATAATACCTTCTGCGTCTGTGACGCCATCGATCTCTGTTACGAAGCGCTCTAGAATTTGATTTTGTAGGTCAGGCGTATTCTTGAAAGTTGCGGTTGTATAAAACTCCCGGAACCCGCTTGGATTTACGGTTTTGAATTCTTCGGTTAGGTTGGACAGAGTTGTGATTCTCAGTGTGGATGTAATGCTTTCAATATCCATGAACTCCTGAAAGACTGGTGGAGCAATGATAGGCTTAGCATACTCGATGTCGGTAACGGCGATATACTGGCCTTCCGCATAAGCAAACGCCACTATCAACGCAGCATCAGGGTCGGACGACGCATTGACGGCAAAGTTTTCCAGGGCACTGAGAATGGAAGCATTCGCAGTGATAGGATAAGCCGTCATTCCTCCCCACATTTGTCCTTGTGGGAATGTCTCTAGATCGAATCTTGTCACGACTCCAAAGTTGTTGCCACCCCCGCGCAGAGCGAAATATAGATCTGGGAAGGACTGCTGATTGACTTCGACAATGCTGGCATTTGCAAGCACGACCTATTGCTGGCATGAGTAATGACATTCGCTTGACGTAAACTTCGAATGTACCTGATAATTTCTGACGCCATCACATGCCCAACCATGGCGACCTGAGAAGAATGAAATGCCGCCTTAACGTTTTAGCTGAATTACGAGATCTTTCCGTAAAATCGTTACATACCTCCGAGTGTTAGCCCGCCAACGCCGATATCCGCGACACGGCCACCAATTACCGACAATTGCACAGGATCAAGATGCGTATAAACGTCAATCCATCGATTGCCAGCTCCGACTTGAGTTAGAGTATGATCACTAGAAACCTGTATCATATTCAGGTTGGCCAAGTCAATAGTAAGACCACCGTCTATGTTTGATGAGCCCCGAAAGGCAGCATGGCCCCCACTCTTCACTGCGAACGGGCATTGGAAGAATTTCGTTACAAGCAATGAAGCTGAAACGTCTCTGGCGGTCTCTGGCTGTACACGGCAGGCTGGTAAAGTCTCTGCCTGCTGACTGGACCAGTAGTTGCTATCTCCTTCCACGTACGATACGCTTCCTAGTTGGCTCGTTGCGTTAGGCATGATCGTGCCTAGGAATTTGCACTTGGGCAACTACCTCAGCATACATCCTCATCAGGAGGATATCTAGATTCTTCAATCATACTGACAGTCAATGTACACCCCTTACTCGAATTGTTGACAGGAGGACTGAGGAAAGAGAGAGACGGAGCCGGAAATGACGGCACGCCACCATAGTCAAAATCTTTCAAAGCGAGAATAAGGTCGTTGAAGTTGTTAGACTCATCGTATGTGGTATCCGAAATGGTTTCGGTGGCAAAACAAGCTAAGATCCAGAGGCTCGTGAAGATCAAGCGCGATGTGTGCATAATTGCTGGTAAGTAAGCGGGTAGCCTGTATTAGGTCGTACACTGCAGACTTGACTTCCGCCTTTATATTCAATGAACGATCTCTTGATTGCGAGGTGTGATGTACTGCAGACTGTTGGTAGTTCTGGTGGGGCATAAATGGAAAGTCGAGACGAAGAGAACTTCTGACTCAGCACTGTACATTAGTACGCGAGTGCCCAACCTGGCGCTACAATCTCACTCGCACCAGCAAGGCATGATGCATAATTGAGACTCCAGTTCCATTTCCTCACTCCCGTTGGACCGATCGTATAACGTCTGAATGGCCGTACTGCACGCTATGGGCCCGAGAGGTCGTGATCCAGACTATGCCTCTACGAGCGGCATATCCTTGCGTGAATCGGTCGCCACTGAACTACGCTGTCTTTCATCTCTACCAAAAATCTTCAGCAAACCCTTTGAATTGAACAGCACACTCCACTTAGAGCATCAGTATACGAAAGAGAAAGCCCTACCCGCATATCACTGGTATCTGAGATGTTCAGAACCAACAAGTGATCACAATGTTTAAACCAGGCTTACTACCAGGGGTCAGGAGACCGAAGGCCGGACAAGCTCGGGAGCCAATACGGGAAAGATGTGGTCGAAATGACCCCAAGGACCGGTCTATTTCTATCTGTCCAGCAGCGAACTGCTAACGGTAGGGATGTCACAACATGATGGAAAAGAAAGTAAGTCAATAGGTGACTAGAAATCCGTCGAAACATGTGAAGAAACAAGCCCAAGGTATACACAATCTGTATGCGTCGAGCACTACTCAGGAAAAAAGCACGACTAGTGTTGCAAATGAAGTCTGCAAGCTTAAATGAGCTGCCTAGGGAACAGACACGGTCCCAACCGCCGGTATTGATGCGTCAGCTGGTGCAACACAAGCTAACCCAAATTGTCGAGATCCACTCTTCGTTCGGCAAGTATTATAGGCGTAACTCCAGGGTAGAGTTCCGGATCACGCTCGTTTCATCAGCCAGATATTGTAAGATTTATACGTGCCAAGCTCCAGTATCTCCACCAGAACGACCACCGACTTCCCAAAGACCACGGCATAAGTAGACAGGAGGAACAGAACAGGCTTTTCTGCCACCGTGAACACTGCTGCGCTTCCTCGGGCGGCGTTTCGGGTATGAAGAAGCTGAGGGATGGCTTAGGGTTCCTGCACGAGCACCAAGGAGGTTCACATGACGCTGCACCTAACAGAAAGACGACTTGTAGTGCGGAGGTGACCGCAGAACATGTAAGACTAGAACTTCTTGTAGGGACCTTCCATTGTAGTGTAGATGAATTTCGAAGGTACCGTGCTCATGTGAGACTTCACGTCTGCTCCTATCTTAGTAAAGGCTTACAGCTCGCGCCAGCTTACCATAGCCTGAAAAAGATACCGACTGTATGTTCAATTATATCGACACTGTTTCGGGTACAAGATATGAAGGGCAGCTCACTGTCCCCATTTCCGTCACCTTCGGTCAAGTGCGTATTCGAAAAAAGACTATGACCGCCTCATGTTCGTCCACCTCTTCCATATGACCTAGCAAAAGGCGCGGCAATAAATGCACTAGGTCTATAATGTCCCGTTCGTCGAGCAAGAAGTGGGAACCATGCGGGCATATGCGTACAAAGCGTCCAAGGGAAAGTACGTGCCGTACAGACTGAGGTCCAATAGTAGGATGTGTAGAAGGATACGGTAGCGAGTCCGCCTTAAACGGGGGAGCTGGCCATGTAGCGGTTAAGATTTGGATAGACGTGGTCATGGGACTTGAGGAGTGGAGGACACGGGCAGGGATGTACGATAGTGACCGAATGGAGGCGTCGTGGCGGATGCGAAGCCGCGCAGATTAGCATGACTATGGAGAATTAGCATGCACACCTAGCGTTAGGTGTGACTAACGGGGTCTGATGCGACAGAGGATGGGAGAAGTTCTGGCAGCAGGGAATGTACTCCGTAAGAGCGTGCTGAACCCTAGCCCTAGAACTAGTCCTAAAGACACAGTACCTAGATCCCTCACCCAGGGAATGATAGATCTGTTCCCAATACAGGTAAATGGAGCAAAAGTCATCCGGATAAAGTCAAGACCGGTCAGCCAAGAACAACAGCTGCGACATATGCCAAATATGCTGCCTTGGACGATCAATATTACACCCCGAAGAGTACATAAGGTAGCAATTACCTTTTGCACACTCTACCCAATAACACTTTGCAGCGTGTAGCGTGTTCGTGTTCTCGAATATTCAATCCCAAGTATAACGTACAGCGCTTTTGAACCCTCGTCCATGCGCTACACACGGCGTACAATCGCAAGGATCTTCCTCTATCCAAATGGAAAATGATGAGGTCTGTATGTCCGAGGCCGCCATGTTCGAATGCGGCACGAGGTTATCGTCCACTGGTTTCGTACAACCTCACCGACGAAGTGTACCTCCAAGCCACTTTCAGGGATGATCGTTGCGCCGACATCAATCTGGACAGATATGGTTCAAGCTTCTGGGACGTTTCAAGGTTCCCATCAGTCCAACGGGGCCACATTATCAATGATATCTAGAATGGCATGAAATAAGCAATCACTTGTGCTACGATGGCTAACAGCACGGCACGATCAGCTACGAGCTTCACATGTCATCAATCCAGATCGGTGGCGCTGTCGTGGGTGTCCGAGCACCAAATCAGCTCCTTGCGCTTCTAGTGGCCAGGTACAAGCGCATTCGACTTCTACTTCAGGACCTGTTCATATGCCCCATCTGTCCACGCACATTGATGGACGATGCTCTGGGTCCCTGGATCTCCGCTAATCGCGGTTACAAATTGCCTTCTTGGATGATGCGAGCGCCAGCATAAGTGCGCAGGGTCCTATGCATCCCGTATGCCTCTGCCAAAGAACGATTATATCACAGATTGCACATCCGAAACACGGTGCTATGTA
Organism: Cladonia metacorallifera KoLRI002260; assembly: GCA_000482085.2. Classification (NCBI taxonomy): domain Eukaryota; kingdom Fungi; phylum Ascomycota; class Lecanoromycetes; order Lecanorales; family Cladoniaceae; genus Cladonia; species Cladonia metacorallifera. The sequence goes on from KI911109.1 coordinate 33,270, forward strand.
GTTAGGGTATACCATGCAAGTTGTTCATCAACAACATGCTTTTTCTCATGGCCTCTTATACTCCTCTTGCAGCTCGTCGGTGGAGCACAGGGTCATTGACATAGCTTTGAGTCCCGGTAACGGATATGCTTCAACCATAGTCCATAGGAATAATGATCTTTCGGTGAGAAACGTCATAATGAACTGAGATTAAGACCCATCCCTTTGACTGAGGCCATCTAAGGTAAAATGGTGAGACATAAACCAAGGCGACATCTCATGCAGGATATGCATCCACGTTAACCTGTATCACGTTGATCATGTGGCTCGCAGAGTCGTTACAAGATTTCAACCTCTAATACTTGATTCTAATCGTTCACTGCCGGCACCTTAGATGGAATAAGTCTCATTGAGTCTTTGCTTGAGAGCTTCAGAGAAGCCAGTGAACCATGCTATCATGAATATAGGGGAGGAAGTGGAAATTGCTCTCTTGAGTCTTAGGATCATAGTCAACAGTCGACTGATTTCACTATTTTCGACCCCATCGGACGCACTTCCCACGACTTGGTGGCCTGCAGGCTTGGAGAACAACAGCTGTAGGGTCTGGCGATCCTAACGATTGGTCACATTTTGTATAGCTATCAATAAGGCGTCTAGGACCTAGGAACAGCAGGCTGTGACGATGATATAGCAACGGAGCTGCTTTGGGCCTGTTTCTGGTGGCAAACATTAACCTTAGTGTAGCCTTAAGCGAGAATCACTGTACATGGAGATCTGCTTCTGGGTCACCAGATATTCCCTGGTAATCTGCGCAAGAGCAACCAGCACCCACCACAGAATGACTTGCGAGATCCGATTCAAATCTATCAGAGGCCCTTTCTTCATATTCAAATCTCTCAAGACCTTCTCGGCCTTCGTTTGATACCATATAGTCCCATTTCCAGCCCTTAGCCTTGGTTGGCTTTCGGCTTACTTCGACACTAACCTCCTCGACCGTAGGGATCGCTTTCATCTGGTATGCGTTGGCATCAATGTCTTCCCAGCCTCTTTCGTGTGCTCTTGGGTAGCTGTTATCGTCTGGGCTAGGCTTTGAGCTTTGGCCTGAAGGTTCAGAAGCTACAGCTGAGACATGCAAACCGAAGACCCGATTGAACAACGGACGATATGTTATCGCACATGAGCAAGCAATTGCAACGCAAACTTCGACTGTTGACCAAATGGTGGCGTCGACGTCAGACCACGGGGCATCGGCCAGTGATAGCCCATGTAACTCGTGAATCCGATATATGGAAACAATGCAGATGCTACCGATGGCAGCATTTATCAGCGATAATGATGAGCAAGTGGGCGCTGCAACAGCAATCTAGGAAGAGCAGTGACTTACAAGACTCCCACGCAGAAGATCCCCATCAGCTGCAATTTCACTTTTGTTTCCAAGTGCAAGCCCCATATCGTTGGCAACGGTGCACAAACAAGGATTAAATCTGTTAAGACATTCATCCCACCCATTATCATCACCACTAAATTTTCAACACACTTCGCCTCTACGGTTGGATCCCATGCACCTTGGATAGGCCGGCATTGGAAGATAATAACAAGAAGTTGTAACCCAGTATAGGTTGTCACAAATATGCCCACCAACCAAAGCAGGAGACGAAAGCGGTGACCGGGGAATATGCGACTGAAGAGTAAAAGAGTGCTGATATTGACTGAAGCAATGGCAGTGGCGTAGAATACTTCCGCCGCAAGGACACACTACCAGATGTAATCGCCATGTCAATGATAAGATTTTCTTTGATGGAAGTCATCCGCTCGTGGGAGATTTACCTGGGCAAACTTGATCGGATTCGTGAGCAAGATTTCATGGCGTCCGCCTCCATATTTCAACATGCCTTCTCGATCAGATCAATTACACCCTCTTAAGCACGGGAGCTCATGCTCTGTCAATTTCACCTACAAAGGAAGATTGACGTCAAGTATCCGGTTGCGAAAACCTGTCGAAGCTGAGTCAATCATCACTCCGTAGAGGGCATATAACAAATCGATTGTGTATCCTCACCAAAGCAGCTACCACCATCCAGTCATCCGCCTTTATACCTGTCGTCACCATACTCCTGGAGATGAATCTTAAGATCACGGCAATAGTGGCAATAACGAGGCATGAAATTAGTGTGGACAGAACATCATTGACTCTGCTCTCATCGACATGGTCTAGTTGATACTAGGCCTCGGCTGGAGGCAAGCTGTAGTACACAGCCCAGTTGATCTATGGCGGGCTCATTGTGGGTGGGTTAAACTATTAAAAGTTCATTATGGGTGGCCTTGCATGGTTGTCAGTAGATTGTAATATCCAAGAAGGAAGATGGATAGCTCTGCTTAGAGTGAATCAAAGGTCAGCGTATGTACAGTGCGACTGGCCCTTATTTCCGAGCGGGGGAGGAGCAACCAAGCAGCCCATGATTCAGCGAGATAGAACCAATTAACAGGGTTACGCTGATAGATCTTTGGCATCCACTGTAAATTACCATGGGCTAGAAGCTTCTAAACATCCTAAAAGCAGGAAGAGCGGTATTAATCTAAGCTTCCAGGGAAATCGATACTTCTAAAAACGTGTAAATGTACAGAAATTTAATTAGGGCCGCTTGGCTGCGCTACCTTATGTAATATCATGCTTGTGCGGGTGTAGAATATCACTAGGCGCTGGGCATGAATTCAGTTATTTCCGAAAGCAAGCCGCGTTGTTGAAAATGGCAAAGAGATGCCGATTAGAACCTGAACGACCCCGAAGCCTAATTGCCCAAGAGAGGTGAAACTACCAAACCACACAAAACACACACAATCTTCGAGAATAATATCATGGGTAATGTCCGACTAGGAGTAGTGTTGGTCTTCCATTATGATAGATAGAAAGTAGGTATGACAGAACAGTCTCGCATCAAGGAACCTGCTCAACAACAACCGCACCCGCCCAAATACCAAAGGCTTTCGGTCCTCCGTAGAGCAATATACAGGTCATTCAAAGAATTGGTCTTGTTGGTCTGTAGTCGAATTCTGTTAGCTTGCGCTGCCGTTCTTCTTTAAGATCATGTGTAATTGTAGCAGTTAAGCCAAGCATTTTCGCTGTTTCAACGAGCACGTAGATGTAGAAGTTTACTACGCTTGTTAGAACAAGTTACCTGAGAGCCACCTTTACCAAGTCAGCCTACGTAAAGCTCATCTCAAGGGGTTTCTTAAGAATGAGTACACCCATTATGACCTGGTATCTTCGTGCAACCGGGCCTGAGCAGAGGCACAGTTTAACAGAGGCCTTTAACCCGATTCTAGGGTTGCTTCATCGTGCGAAAGCCGTGTATTGATCTTCACCTTCCCATTCAAGACGAAAAAGGACTCATTCATCGCGACAAGCAAGACCAATCAATTTGACCATTTGCAGTCATCCTGTTTACTAGAGCCGAGATTGATCTTGTGATCGCATGAAAATATATTAGCTGTAATTGGCCGTCGCTACAACAACGCTGCATATATGTCCCGCCATAGATATACCCAGACGATGCTGCCAACAGTCGAACTCTATCGGTGCAAGGCCGCAATGCACTGACAAAAGCAGAACCCCCCAATAGATGGCGCTGCTCATCGGCTATGGGAGAGCCGCGTACTGTCATCTTTTCAAATAAATGAACGACCCAACAGCGGCCATCAGTAAGAGATCATCTTGCTCAGTGTTCTCGCAATTACGATCGTAGCAGCAAGCAGCACTGCATAGTCTGCCACATCGTTATCGAGAGCAAGTATGAGCAGTCTTGACATAATGGTCATGACACATAGTGCTGTCCACAAGCCAGCGACTTGTGCAAGGTAGCTTGCGGCGTTGGCTACAATAGCGTAAAGGACCGGATTACCCGGCACCCTTCTCTCGGATCTGCGGATACTTGTCTTTCAGTGTCTGTGGAGTCCATCTTGGCCCTTAAGTCAGACTTGGCCGGTCGACTCGAGACAAATTCCAGAAATTGGCCTCTCTTCCCAACTTGTACTCGTAGAGCCGAAACAGGAACGCCTCGTGTGCCGTCAAGAGACACGGCGACCCAAGGACTGCGACGAATTGAAGTACGTCTTCCCTAGGATCGTTGATAGAACGGTGGCAGATGCTCGAAGCATGGAGGTATCCGCTTCCACATAGTCAACCATGAGATGCCCGATATCAGTACCCGCAACCCCAATGTTCGTGAACATAAGTCGGCGACAGCAGCTGTGCAATTGGAATAGCAGAGGATTCCCTGGCTGGGACCGTCTCGATGGTGGGTCTAAAGGTGTTGTTAGAGCCGTGTGATTGACGATACTCCATGCAAGCAAACTCGTCGTCGTGGCTGCCAATTTCGCGAGGCTCTAGCTCGTGACCCCTGTCCTCCATCACATTATTGGGTTTCCAGCTCTTAGCATCGTCAGAGGATGTAGCGTAGAACCTGCTGGTCAGTCGTGTTTTTTCGATGAACATGACTACCACAATGTATGGTACGGATATGTAATGGCCAAACGGTGCTGTATTTGTACACCATCTTGGAACAGGTGTCGATAGGTCATCGAAACCGAAGGGATCGTAGCCCTGCCCCGTATCCGCTCGGCTGACATCCTCCTTTCACGGCTTGGATGAGTAGTTGTGGCGGAATTACAATGGAGATCTGAAGCCTCGCTCTTGCACTCTTTGCCCGCTTTGTGGCATCGACGACGTATAGGAGCTGTCTCATCGCATTTGAGGTATCTAAGTCTGCAGGTAATATTATCCTAATGTGTGAGTTGACTTCAGGGCCAATCGGGGGGGCAACTCTCACCACCTTAATCGGAGTCGAGAGCTGTTGGGCATTGTAGAGGCCATACAGGCAGTATAGATTCGAGGTGTAGTATTTTCTGCCAACAGAGAGGTTGATTTTTTTTGTCGAGCAATACCCAGAGCCAAATATGATTGTGGGGGTTGTTTTGCGGGGAAGAGTGTGGGGGAAAGAGTATGGGGGGCAGGCCTGACCGCTGAAATAACGGCACCGGGGGGAGTGCCCAAGCCGCAGGATCCTTGTTGTGATCCTCAGTACTGGGTCTGGGACTTTCCTTCTAGAACGCCACGTCTGAAGACGCCCTTGAAAGCCTCAAGTTTCACTCGTCCAGGGAATAAGTGTGAGGGATGAAAAATCGCGACTGATAGTGAACAAATACTCCAGCACAAGCGGCTTCGCGATGTTGATGCTTGTGGTCCATTGAGAGATAATACCAGGTCGCCTAAGCCCGGGCATGGGTCGCATGAGCGGCATTGTGAGAGTCCAGTTCAAAGCCACGCGGCCTTCGAACCTCCATACCAGAACCAGATGAGGCTTCTCTATCAGTCTTTGGTAGAGCATCTTGCTCCTTTCCATGCTATAATCGAGTGAGTATGATCGTGGAACGAGAAGGTGTTTGTCGTCCATAGAATCCGGCTATCTAATTTCGTTGTAGACCTATCGACAAGACCGAAATATGCCCAGATTCAGCTCCCCATTATAATGTGCATTGAGGGCCTGGTCGGCTGTTCTAGAGCTTTGGTCTACCCTCTTGCCAATGCTGTGTCAACTCCACCTCTTGTCCTTCCTTCCTCTGGTCCCGCCGGTTAATCAGTCAATTAAACTCAGATGCCGTACCATTGAAGCACTGCGATCTGATGGTCGTATGCTGGGATGTAGTATTTGATATCGGTGTCGCAACATTTCAGGTAAGAATAAAGGTAGGAGCCGTTCCCAAACCCTCCACGATAGGTTGGCTCTCGGACCTCGAGCGGTAGGTGTAGATCAACAGAGTACGTTGCTTCACGCTTGACTCTAGAAATACATATCATCTGCCATATGACCTAACAGGGTATATCACTCTTGCAAAGCCAGCTGCCTCTTCTCCTGCTCTGCCTCGCTCAGGGAGCAGCATCTTTTGGAGCTGTGGAAGCGGCTCCGTTTCCCGGGTTGTAGCAAAGCTCTCTGCTTTGCTGTACCGCACTTGGGCATTGTAGCGAGCAATGACCTGCAGGTCAGCCAGGTCTATAAGGTAACTGACTGACAGCTGCCACTGTAGGCTAGAGGAAAGGGTAGTAGTGCAATGCAACCGCATCGAAAGCTTTCAGACCAGAAAACATCACCGGCGACGGAACAACTATAAAGCGGATTCGCTTAGGTCTACCCCCATCAGGTATGCAACCATTTACAAACTTGGCAGATTCGTCACGACTACACTCTTTAGAAGAGGCTTTATGATGACTACACCTCGAATGTACCGGCATATTTCTCGGCCAATTAAAAACAGGGTATGGGTGAAGAAAATAGTCCCATGTCGATGAATTGGTTGGCTTGTGAAAAGCAGCCATTTTGGGAGCATGTTCCCCTCGCCTGTTTCGTTCGCCATGAGCAGACACTTCATCGTTGCTTGCTTTGCCGTTGATTTATAGTTTCCCCCAACCACCCCACACTTTTACAGGAATGCTACAGTTTCGGGAGAATTACTCCGTCTGCCACTGACAGGTCTCCACGCAGTTCAAACGAGCGCCACCTTATCGATATGCATATGCACTGTTTGTAAACTCTCAAGCAAAGCCAGGTAGCAGTCAGCACGTGGAAAACACGCTGAAGATTGGGGGCAATCCGTGGGAGGGGACAGGGTCTGAGGCACACGTTCTGAAAAGGAAATCCTCTTTCGATAAGCCATTCGTTACCAGAGGTCATGGGGGGCCGTGATATGTCCAGTACTGGAGGTCAGGATAATCGTTATCAAAGGAAGGCAAGGATGCGGCAGATCATGAGCCAACTGTAGCACCCAAGATGCCCTATCAACTATAAGGTTGGTGTCCCAGGTGGTTATCTCTTCGCTTACCCTTACCCATCAGGTTATAGCATTTTCAATCTGTTAATTGTTATTTCGTGCTACTTGCATGAGGATTGCCATATTGATTTTCGTAAGGAGTGTGGTTTGGTACAAATGGTAGACATTCTCCAGGGACGTTTCGGAGTCTCAAAGGGGTCTCCGGGCGCGGGGTCGAGGCGGACACTAGGCGGCTTGAACTCTGAACGGAAAACGTCTGCTGTCAGCAAGACTCGAGAGGCATAATATGCACTGGATTTCGGCCACGGCGCATAAAAAGCAGCTACTGCCATCGGTCAAAGACTTCATCGAGATAATGACCCCGGCATACTATACCCCCAATGCTGCCAGATCTGCTGCATTGCGACAGCGATCTCGTAACGATTTTATCTCCTAGCCAGATTCTTGTCGATCTCTGAGTAAAAGCAGCAACCTGGAAGGACAGGGGATCACAGACGTTGAGCAAGATGGTGTGCATGGAACCAAAACGTTATGAGCATAGGAAAGACCCAAATAAGAGATGGACCGGCCTCATGGTGGACGACGATTGGAAGGGTTCAACGGCTAGCCGATAAGACTACACCAGGCCCCTGCAAGGTGACAGGACTACTGCGCGCCGCAGGAACGGTCGCTGGAAGTGGCTCCAGCGCATTGCCGACAGCAGGATTTTCAGAGCTAGAACGCGTATTCTCGGTCACATCCCCCCCTGATACTGTTCTCTATTCGTCCTTTGTCTTCGATAAGTGCCACAATAGCATTACCCTTTCCAGTCGCAAGTCCCACAATAAATTGTCCATAATCGCCTAACTTAGGGACTGTGGACGCCTCTTGGCGAGTGGCTAGCTGAAAAGATTTACCATCGTACTTTGGACCTTAGGTCTCCTTTAAAGGCCGATACCTGCAGAGCCACGTTCAAGGAAAAGTCGGTCGCGTGTCTATCATCTTAGCACTAACATCATTCATTGTACTGTTCTTAAAGCCATAACATTTCTCGACGCTCATTACATTCGACAATATCCTTTTACTTCATCCGGGACTGCGCCGGTCTTTTTCCTGCCGTTAACCCTGGCATATACTAAAATAGCTGCCAAGCACAGACTGCATCCCCGTATTTTTGGAGCAAGCCTCAAATCTACCACTGCTGCACGATATGATTTGGATACTCCTGCACATGCGATATTAAACCTTCTTTCTCCACGCATAATAAGACCTAGACTCAGCTGTTTGGCTCTAGACCACTCACTCGTAAGTCGCGTCACCACTCCCTTTCCCTCATCATGGGCAAAATGCTCACCCCACCAGAAAATCCTTCAAAACCCCCATCCTTTATAATGTCGAAGCGCTATAGCAAAGCACTCACTACACTATGCGCTGCTGCCTTCTTCTTCTTACTTTTTCGCACTGTGAACCGAGCATTTAACCATGAGCCTTTGCTGCGAGTGGGGCCCTTACACGGGGCCTCGTTGTGGAAGAAGGTACTCGAGACCGGAGAGACTCGGTGGAAAACAATATCAAGACGCATGTCCCCAGACCCAGCATTACCGCCCCCAATGGACAATACCGATGGCGAGAAGATTTTCCATAGCGGCAAGTACTTGGCAATTTATCTAGGGCCGCCAGGACAACCCGTAGAAAACCGAAGGGGTGGAGGCGAGGCTTTTCAAAAGTTCGTTCAGCATTTACCACGTGATACAGCATCAGAGATTCCTCTCACGGATACTTATTTTGATGTTGGCGTCCGGCGGGAACCATACGACAAGAATATGGAGGACTACCAGATGGCAGTCAGAAACACTGGTGAACCACACGGAATACTCATAATTCGCTCTTTACAGCGGGGTAGAGATCCAAGACTGACAGCATCGGACTGCATGTTCTATGCATGGCGTGAGTTTGCTACGAAGCTTATCGGGCCAGGCCATCCTTGGCGGCCGATCAATAACCTACGCTACGTGATATTCGACAACATCAAAGTCCGTGAAACTATTGAGGTTATTGAGATGGCGTACTCCAAGTTTAATTTCGGCCAAAAGGCAATTTCTGAACCACAAATACAAGTCGGCGAATTTCGTCACTGGCTGTACAAGCCCCCAAGGGAAAGGGAGATGATGCTCGCAATTTTGGGCACCTCTAATGTAGCCAGCTTTGCGCGGATGCTTGGTGATCACTTCGCTGAAATAGGTCACAAATGCATTATAGGCCTGGCATCGGAGCAAGTAGAGGGGCAATGGATGTTAGGGGTTCTGATTGGCAATGAGTTTGGGGGCGAGTGTCTTGATAGGGAAGTGCCTGATGTCGTTCAAGGAGATAGGTACATTCAAGAGTACAAAGAGGAGCAGGCTCGTAAAGAAGAAGAGCAGGCCCAGAAAGACCAGGAGAAGGCGGAAGAGAAGAAAAGGAAAAAGGCCGAGAAGGCGCAGTCAAATGACCAGAAGCCCATGGGTGAAAAGGCATCCAAAAAGGATGAGGACGAAAGCGCAACCGAGCAAGCTGAGGAGAACAAGGGACCCAAGCTAGAGGACTTCTACAAGGAAGAGAAAAAAGAAGATGACGGAAAGGAAGCCGCAAAGGAGAAGAAAGCTTCCAAACAGAAAGCGTCTAAAGAGGAAGATGAAGCCAAAAAGGAAGACCCTGCCAATGAGAAAAACGCCGCTACGGAGAAGGACGCTATCAAGGAGAAAGATGCTGCCACGGAGAAAGACGATGCCAAAGATCCTTCTAAGAAGGATGACGTGACCAAAGACGCATCCACAGACTCAGACACCTCATCTAACAAGCCCACCTCAAAGGGCGACAAAAAAGACGCCGACGAAGATGAAGAAGCAGAAGAAGAAGAAGAGGAGAAAGATCCTGGCAAACTTCCGGAAGAAACAGAAGCGCAACGGCAAGCCAAACTGGAACGAGCCTTTAAAAAGCAAGTAGATCGAAGAGTTGACGGATCCAACAAGGGCGCTGCTGTCATTGCGGTGTAGATACAGTATGGCAGGATCTAGATACTTTTTGGGATTGCACATATAAATCTTGCATGCATGGGACTGTTGCCGGGAGGGAACTGGCTGGGGGGTCGTGCTGGGACCATGCCGCATCATGTACTCTGTATGTAAGATACGATGGCTCTGAGATTGCTGTCAGTCCAATCAACAACACTGCCGTCGGCTATACGGGGCCGCTACTCCGATGTTTATGCAGAGGCATAGCGGACGGACGTCAGTCAGATACTACCGATCAGGTCGCCTAGGTACAGAGAAGAACCGGCGACCCTCCTCCAATTCGCGCGCTGGACAACGCAAAACGATATTCACGACTCTTCTTCGGGCATGGGTGTAATTATACGTGGCCTTCATCATCATCATCATCTATACCATAGAAGCGTTCGTAATTAGCGGGTTTAGTTTATTACAGACAAATATTCATTTTGTATTGGTACTGGGTTGAATGAGCGTTCTGTCCATATCTGAAGAATGATTCAGACGCATCTTGCATAATTCACTTGACTTCAATCTGTTTACTCAGGCGACGGATCTGAAATACTGGTCTTATCCTGCGTGCTCGTCCTTTCACTAGCCTCTAGGCGAATGACCCGGCGCAGGATGCTTTCTAACATCTGAACTTGTTCCAATTGTTTTGTTCCCTGTTCCTTCCGATAGATATCCTATACTTCGGCATCCTCGGCTCTCGCGGCTCTAGGAACCAGAAAAACGCCCATTAGTGAAGTACATTTATATGTGAGGGAAAGCAATGGACCGAATAAGCTCCAACATCTCATCCTGCTTATCCCGACGCGCTGTTTCTACCTTATCACTCTGGGATTTTAGGATTCTTGAGGCCCGCACAACATATATTAAGGGTGGATCCGGATAAGTACAGGGAAGATAGAAACGGACCTCTGGTGGATATGACGAAAATCCGTCATCAGTAAATCCTTCTCTACAACTTTTTGCTGCAACTCGTCACGAATGAGTAGGTACTTTAATCGACCCGTCCGTTTAAACCACCGTGACGAATAATAACCTTGCCCGTCAATTTTCTGCTTGAAGTCGAGCAGTGAGTTCATTTGGTATTGCAGGGCCCCGAGGATGTTGTTGAGCTCAGCCCTCGTCCTATGACCGATCTGATCCTCATTCGGATCCACATTCCGAACCCTCTCAGTTCTTCCACTAATGTCTTGATTTCGTTGAGGGAGCCGTACAGCGCCTCAGCGAACTTCTGCATTTCCTGGGGGCTACTCTTAGCAAGTCCATAATAGTAGATCAAGCCAACACTAATTGCGTAAAGGAACGTTAAGAAGGCGATCACGCTTGTCGTTATGGCGAGTGGAGTATCGCTGCATGATGGACACAAGGTTGAAGGAGTTGGACACGCCATCACGATAGCTCGGACTTTGCGATGCCTTGGAAGCTTATGATGAGCCTAACTGAAGCCTGCAGGAGCACTCCAATCTTAAATTCGCAAGAGTGATGCATTTTCGAGATTCTAAGAGCCAGCTCGTCAGTCGGATGACTTACTAAGCCGCCTTGCAGGTTTAGGTCAGTAGTGGTGGGGTGGGGCAAAACATTATCATTCTTGTTCAGGTGAATCGATGCTTCTACAATAGAAAGGTGTGCTCGAAGATCCGTGATTCAATAGAACACTACTTAGAAACGGGAACCTCCACATGGAGCCGCGGTGGTCGCGGGTTTGTAAAGTCTTTGACGTTCAGAAGGTGTCTCCTTGATCGCCAGCCCCGCTGCATTGGCATTAGCATAACTCATAAGGGTCAAGCCAAATATATTTGGTGTCGGTGATATGCCAATTAGTTTGTCTTGTACAGTAAGACAACACAAAGAAGGGGAAGCATGGTTCATCAAACTTTCCACCAGCTAATTTCGTCCATATATTTCTAAATGCGAGACTTAAAACCGGAACATTGACTTTTTACAATTCTTTTACAACCCTCGCAGTCTGACCCATATATTTGATGACAACTCTGATGCGTGCTGTGCAGAGTTTCTGGTGTAGGGTAGAAGAGTGAAAGGGTCGAACGCAGATGCGCAGAAAACAGCAGAACCGAGGGTCTTGGCGCTTCAAACCGAGAATTTCGTGGCCATGAAAACAGAAATCGTACAACAATGCCTGAGCTAATACCATCTGTTTCACCGGTCAAAAAGCATGCCAGGATACTAATCCTTGAAACTCTGGCCCTAAAGCAAATGAAGGTGCACTATGGATCTGGGTAGGGCGCATATCAAGAGCAATACTTCGGGCTTGCGAATCTTGCGGCTTGAGATTGGGTCGCTGTTGCAGGAAAGCCTAAGCTTTACAAACAATGTTGCAGAGCTTGGGCATTGTTTCGCTTCCACCCAGGCAGAGTTTGATTGGCTGGTCTTCTTTGTGGACCCGAATGCACGGGGTGCACAGTCATTGAAAAGCGCGCTTCTAGCGCATAGAGATCATTACAGATATCAGAGAGTTGATTGTGCATGAGCATTGGGAGAGGATGATTCAAAGAAGCTCGATCTGGCTCATACAAGAGCGCAAAGCGCTTTTGTGGTTTCACACCCTAGGAATCATAATGGACCCCGGGGGAAGGAAAAGTGATAAAGTCTCAGATATAGAAAGCGCCATCAGTTCGTTAACCCTCTCGGTGTCTCACCACAGCTTCAAGATGAAGACTCTTAGTATTTGTTATATCGGCTTGCTGGCTTGCTTGACTAAGTGTGCGCTGTCTGCAGTCCTAACACCACAATCTGCCATTAACTCGAGCGTGGCCATCGGCTCTGATGATGGCCCCAACATCAACGAAAGTTATATACTTAACACCACGGACCCGAACGGCAGCAATCTCACGTACGCCAACTAAGTACCACTCAGGCAGCAAAGATCCTGCTTACATGTGTTGAATTAGCGTTTCTGCCGGCCCGGTCTGGATATATCCCCAGGGAAAAAACCTTGCTCTTAAGTTCGACAACTTCGGGCTTGTAACCACTGGTCAGACATTGAATGCATTTGCAGTACTTGCCACTGTTCTCGAAGCGGCAAGAGGCCATATCGACTACGAAGGAGTGTACGAAGCACAGACCTACCGGTGGGGAAATGGAGCACCAATGGTGGCGAGCTTTTCGCCGGATCCCTCGAGGCGCTTGGTATGGGGAGACGTCATGGACACAGCCATTGCAATGCAGAACTTCCTGGCGACAATTCCTTGCACTTGTTGGGTTGAAGTACACGTGAATAACCCAGCTAAGAGCAATCTCGGGGTCTTTCTGTTGGGGGCTTCAACATCAACTGTGTCAAGCTCCTAGATTTGTTTCTGTGTCATTCGTGTGATAAAGCTGTGAGGCCACAGAGGGCAATCATTCAGGAGTTCCTTAACGTACATAAATGTGGAGTTATTTTATTCAACAATTGAGGTTCCTGAACGCAAGGCTAGCTACAGAACCCGAGCTGATGGCTAGCCTATTACGCACTCGCACTGATCTTTTAGGGACTCGGAATCGTGATTCCTAGCAATTCCGGATTGTTTAATTTCAGGCATCAGAGGATATCAGTGCGAAAACCAATTACGTATAAACAGTAGTCACCTAAACGACAGTGCTTATATGTACTAAGCTGGGCGACACCGGCGCTGGGCATATATTTTGACAGCTAAGACAGCTATATAGAAGAATAACAGGCTGCTACTAAGATGTACTAAGTCAGACTGCAAGGAAGACCTTAGAAGCAAGTATGACTTGCGCCAAGCTCAGGTAAAATGTTAGAGAGATGCAGTGAGTACAAGAAGGACTCCTACCTATTTCAATCTCGCTTGCCATCCCTTAGCAGACTCTCGCCAGAAAGCCAAGAATGGCTAGTTTATGTCGAGCTGAGAAGCACATAAAGACACTTTCACGGCCGATCCGGTCACAATAGCCATCACATTATGAAACAAAACTATTATCAAATCTTTGGCGTCAAGAGACCAGCTGAAGAACGAAGCTACAAGTAGGGCAGCCTGTGAACCTTGCATGCTCCCCGACGCTGGCGTTTGCCCTACGCTGCTAGTTCTAAGGTCCGGTTTTGCGCGGGGCGGACAAGGAAGATTGACGCCTGTGACAGTCTTAAAACGGCAAGAAATTCTGAAATACAACGCTTGGTCCGCCGGAGAGTTACTAGCAGCACCGGACGATGCTTATCCCAGTGTTTGCACGCAAGTAGCTACCAGATTAGTCTCAAGATTGAATCACCATTCGCTATCATTAGCCAAGAAGTATATTGAAAAGAAGGCACATCTGATTGAAAGGAGATGAACAGATGTCAACTAACCACTTGACTTTGAGCTACAGTTCTTGAGCTTGTTGTGCAAAGCTTACCCTACGCCACCCTTTCGGGATATCTCCATCCTCATGTCTCGCTGGCGCGACAGCAGAACGACACCTTATTTGCTATGCCTTTGGGCTCTGGGAGCCTGTTACAGACCGACCATTCAACGAGTTTGCACGTCCATACGACAACATAGACGGAAGACCGAGTAATGGTGAATAGCGTCAAATCACAGGCCTCAAACACGACAGGGAGTAGGTAAGATAATGCTTGCTCTCGAGATAATGGGAGACCAAGCGGTCTAGCTCATGAAGTTGTCTTATTGCATTACATAGTTGCTCTCAATTTGCAAAGCAAGGTAATAGAAATTGCATGATAGTCTCCCATTTAAACCCAGCCTCCCAATAAATAACTTACGTACAGACACTGTTGGATCATTCCCATAGTTGATGCCCTTATGGTAAGTCACGATGTGATCTCCGTTGTGAATGCTGCGACCAGGTCGACCTCGAAAGCGCAGGTCATAGACTGCGTTTGATAGGGAAGATGGTAGATGTCCTGAGTACCATGAAAGACACTTCTTTGAAATGTGTGGTGGTCGGTATTGCGAGGCCTTTTAAATTTGAGGATATATTTGCAGTCATTCTGCTGAGGTACGTTCCGGATAAAGGCGCCTCTTCTGTACAGTGGTAATCCAAGATTTCTGCTTGGGAGGTCTTGTTTAGCGATTGTGAGGGGATAAGGGTAGAAGGCGCCTCGGAGGTCAATATTTGTCTGATAAAGGAAGAGAGCAGAGATTCTTTATGTATCAGTTTTATGGCCTGTAGGATCCACGTGTGTTTAGAGGCCACAGTTATCTATGTATCAGTTGATGTTCTCAATACATTTATTCTCGAGCGATGTTATTCTCTAGCTATTTGAATACTGGATTCAAGATTGTCGAGCATAGCCATGATAACATTGAGTGCGTGGGCAATTGATAGGTTGTAGCTTTGGAGGCGGAGTCTCGGGGTATCGTACCACCGATAGTCTTGGCATGTTTACGCCAAGACTCGAGCCCTGAGGTCAGTGTCGAGCTCTTGATCATCGTGAATATCCCTACGGTGCAGCTGATCCTTCATTCCAATTACCCTTTCCCTGCTCGCTTCATACGATCACGCGGGAGTTGGATATTTGGAATGGCCTCTCGCAAGTCACGACCGCCTTCTGACGATGATGATTCTTCTGGGCCCCGCATCCCACCCGTGCCTCAACGAGGCCGCCACTCAGATGAGGAATACTACAGATCTCCTAAGAAGCAGAGAAGGCGATCGCGCTATGGCTCGGGGAGGGGTTACGAAATGGGGAGGGAGAAGCTGACAAAGGTTGACCTCGTCTTCTGCGTTTTCCACGGAGCACCATCACACAGGTGGCGCACCGCTCCATACAGCTTCGATAGGAGGAGGATCAACGATGTGGAACTGTGGGAGGACATACGAAGCATCTATAGAGATGATTTACAAAAGGCTTGGAGAAGAATTTTTAGCTTGAAGAAGCTCAAGGCTATCATCCCAATTGAGGTACATGACCTTGCGACGTTCAGTCCCACTCTCTCCCACTATGAGCATTTCTCCAAATATGGCTTAAGACATTCATGCAGTCAGTCAAATACGAGGAGAGTTCATGGGTAACGGGAAAAGATCAAGACTGATGCCGGACCGAGTACTAGTATACCCCAAACGGCGTCCCCATCCCGAAGGACTCCAAAGACGACCCCAACGTCCACTCTTTCCTGCACGCTCTTCACCACCCAGACCGGCTTCGCCCAGCCCACGAATGGGTCGACTGGTTCGCCGAATTCAAATCCCAAGACCGAGGCAAGACCGTTGGTCTCGAATTTCAAGAGGCATTGTGGGCCGAGAAGCTAGCCATCATTGCTGTGCTTATCACAATAGCCATCGTGGTTGTCTCCATTGTCTGGGCTCTCAGGGGGGGGCAGCTACAAACCGTCTTCACAGTCATGGGCTTTGTGCTAACCGCAGCTGCTGGTACGTTGTCGCACCAAGATACAATGACTGGCTATGGGGTAGTTGGACTAATCTGTAATTCAGCTGAAATTGCACTTGTCGCGCTCTACTTCCAGGTCACTCAATCAAATTGAGAGAAGAGGGATCTACAAGGCATACGGCCTACGTCGCCTATCAATGCCTACCTGGTGAGAGCAGAGACCCTACAGCAACCGTGGAATACCTGGTCATATTTCGGAAAGATACGAAGCTATTCCTGTGACAAATGAAGTTAGCCCGCTATCCGAAGAGGCAACTTGATGAGATTTAGAGAGGATCGATCTCGAAGCTCCGTCCTACCACGCTGATTCGTTTGCCGTAAAGTTATTCCAACACCGCAACGCCAGCAATACCACGATAAGGAACTCCATGAAACAAAGATGTGTACATGAACGACCTTTCACACAGGGAGAATCAGGATAATCGGATGTTTACGTGCCACTTATGGCGTGCGCTGCTGGCCTGCACACTCGAGACATCGGGACGGTTGACCTCAAATATTACATACGCTAGCACCCGCCGTGACCCAGGCTGAACGTACTTAGTTTCTACAACATCTCACCCAAATATACCACACGAATAATCAGATTAACTTAGAGGTTTTTGAGGAAATTCAACCGTGGCACTACCCGATATCGAACGACAGCTGCCCTCATGCAAATCCCGATGAGATCTCCGAATATGGTCCTCGAAACATCATTATCTCAGAGTGATCAAATTCATCATTATTGCGTACCAGGGAAGACATCTAGGGAGCAATGATAACCGATTCGAGTCTCGAGCAGACATGAAAGCCGGTACCCGTACAGCATTCAGTATTGGGTTTTCCGTCGATGCCATCAAGAAGTGTCCAACCAAAGTGTTTCCCCAACCGTTGTATTGGCGGTTCCATTGCTTCTGAATGCATCATCAATACCATCAGGTGGTGGCATCGGAGGATTGATAGCTCCAACAACCCTTACAGAAAAGCCATTTACCCCAAATGGCGGTGTCCCAATCGGAGCGTATCCCCCAAAACCATGCGAAGTTTCCTGGCAATACTCAAGAATTTCTATCGCCAACGCACGCACTTGCACCCAAGCAAATCTCTGAACGAGATACGGATTGTGAGATTCGACTCTTATTCCACAAGTAGTCGATTCGTTCCACCATGCATAAGGCGGGGTGCCAGGCAGTCTTGGGGTACGGCCTGTCTGGAAATCTTGGATAGCGCGGTATTGAGGAAGGGTGGTGATGAGTTTGAAGAGGGAACGGCAATCGGCTACTGTGATGGGGACACGGACGTCCGAGTCCGGTCCGTAGCAGACGATGTTAGGCGATGCAATTGTGGTGTTGCTGGTTATGTTACCGAGGATTAACGGAATGCTCGATGCTGTACAGGTTCCGAGCCATATAAAGAACCATGATCGTATTGAACGAGTGATCTTCATATTCAGGCCTTATTACCGCGTGGTGACTCCCAGCTGCAACTGCAGAAGAAATGGTGGTAGGGCTCACGGTATAATAAGTGACGCGTTTATAGATTCAAGAGGCGGCTATACGGACAGCACCCAGCAGTGACTCAGGCGTATTCGCGAACCGCGGGGTATGCTATCAAACAATATCATGCGTTGCAAGCGCTCTAGTCCGATTCATGAGGACTATTAGACGCAAGCCTTCGCCTAGTTAAAACGAGGGGATCATAGGTTCATGATCTTCACATGGGATCTCGATGGTGAACGATAGGACAGTAGCTCCGGATTGGATTTCTTCTATGACACATAAGAGTATGGAGCGTACGCCGTGCATAGAGTCGATGGTTGTTAGCTCACTGTTTAGGAATTGCCAGAACAATCCCTAATGGAAGGTCAGTACCCCTCGAGAGGGAGATGTCAGTACTTAGTGGTAAGTTTGAAAGGCATATTCACTGCGTGGAGCCCTTGAGAACCCCAATATTACTTACTCTAAAGCCACTCTATATACAAGACTTATGCTCTACTGTCCTATAAATATTTTGTATCTGCCAGAAACATGAGCAGTAGCACTTACACACCAATATCTCTTCCCGCCCTTTCAAATAGCCAGAATGCTCTCAGCTCTCTCCTTTTTCGTACATCCTTTCGTCATAGTGATGGAGATGATTGTTCCAGCCAAAGTTTTACTCCAGGCAGGATGTGGCATCTTCAGGTGCTTGTTCCAAACCCAGCGCAGGAATAGATCTTCCTGGCATAGAAACTCGTCCTAGTTTTAGGAAGAACGTCTGTGTCCGTACAATTGAGGCATCAGCCCTTCCTCTATTCGTCATTTTCTCCTCTAGAACCAATAGAAACCTCATTCAGTTCCGGTGCTCTCTTCTCAAATTGCAGTGAAACGTTCTCAGACGGAAAAAGACAATAGCGCGTAAAGCCCCAAGCTTGCCGTAGCTGGCATTTCCTTTCCTTGCATCCGTTCTAGTCTGGTTTCGACGCATGGTGTGACCATTCTGCTTCTTTGCGAGAAGTCCTGGACATGTGTATATATTTATACATTGTTGTTAGTACAAGTCTTGAAGGCCGTTGTAGTAATGGTAGGAATGTGTTGGTTTGGCTTGCATTTAGACAGGCTTGCAAGACGGTTACGACTTCTACAATACCGCCCCTCGAGGGGGACAAAAATATGCAATAGGTCGGGTTAGCCGAAGGACCCCCGAAACCCGAACGAAAGCCCGAGAGTGTAAGATATATTCCTTCGGCATTCTTCAGTGAACCAAGGAATTAACACACTGAAATTCGTATTGGAGATAATGCTGCTTTATTCTCTATATCATGGTTCATCATCTGATTTGGCATTTACATTTCCACGTTGGTGAAAAGATGACGCAAAAGCGCGGATAAAATCGCTGTTTCGCATTTTAAAGACGATATGAAAACGAGTTGGGGAGTTAAAGACCAGTGAAAGCGCCGCCACCACTTCGGCTTTTGCTTCTCAGCATGTGCGTGATGGCGGCGAACGAATTGAGGGTAACAGGCATAATTTCGCATTACCAGCTTTTCCATAGTTGGATTTCTACGTTGGGAAGGATATCCTCGCTGGCCCTGAGGTTGCCCTGGAGCCACCCCTAAGGACACGGAGAGTGGTCATCAGGGCCCTCGCTTAAGGCTAACCCCCTAAGGGCTTCGTTTGCGGTCGCGGCCTCGGTCTTACTATTTCTCCGTTTGTGGTGGGGTGCGCTGTTACCTTACTCAGCTCCTCAGCACTAAACAATCTACTGACAGATTAACAACTTCTCCTCTTACAGCCTTCGCGTCACAGTCGTCAAGATGAGCTCCTGGCAGGACCCCTACCAGCAGAATCAATACCAGCAATATCAGCAACAGTATCAACAGCCCCAGCAACATTACCAGCAGCAGCCCCAACAGCAGCATCCCCATGGCCAGCAACCCCATGTCGACCAATTTTCTTACAGCCAGAATCCCCAAAACAATAGGCGCAACGTCCGCAAGAAGTCTCTCTTGATTGGCATCAATTATGAGGGTCAAGCCCATGCACTGAAGGGTTGCCGACAAGATGTCCGCAATATGGTACGTTACACCATCCTCATCCATCCACCCTCGACTAACTCTGACGCAGTCCCAATTCCTGGTCAGCAAAGGCTATCCCACTGATGAGAAGAGCATGGTCATCCTAGCCGACGACCGCAAAGGCCCCTTCTACCCCACTGGCGTTAACATGCTCGCAGCTATGGACTGGTTAGTTTCGGAACCACACACACAGTGCTTCCTACACTATTCCGGCCACGGCGGCCAAGTCAAGGACCCAGACGGTGATCGAGATAGCGGCTTCGATGACACAATCGTTCCCGTCGATTACCTGCAAAACGGCCAAATCGACAGCGACACCCTCCATCGTCATCTCGTCTCCAAACTCCCCGCCAGCAGCACCCTCTTCGTCGTCTTCGACTGCTGCCATTCCGGTTCCGCAATCGAACTCCCTTACGTCTATCGCACCGACGCAGACGGCAATGTCAATCTCATGGACAATGTGAAGCAAGGACTCCACCTCATGACGACCGCAAAAAATCTTCTTCAAGGCGGATTCTCCTACAGCAAAGTCAACGACGCGAAACAGCTATTCGCGGGGGCGCAATCCTTCTTTTCGAGTCTGAAGCATAGGGCCGAGCCACAGGAGGAGGGGTTGGGAGAGGAACATTTCATGGAGGATTGGGCACATGAGGGGAAGAGCGTGTTTATGTTTAGTGGATGTCGGGATGATCAGACGAGCGCGGATGCTACGATATCGGGGAGTCCAAGTGGTGCGATGAGTTGGGCGCTGTTAGAGACGCTTTATTCGAGGCCAGATTTGACTTATATTGGGGTACGTCGTTGGGGTCTTGCTTGCGCTTCAGATGGAGATTTTCATGCTAATCTTTGAATGAATACAGGTCCTACAGAATACGCGGCAGTTGCTTTTGGGAAAATATAAGCAGATACCACAGCTTTCGGTGGGCATGCAGGTGGATTTGAACCAGCCTTTGCATATATAAGGCGATCTTTCAACGGTTTCATGCTTGCAATTATGGGCGTCATTGGGGTTGTCATGTGTCCGTGGCCTTGATGGTCTAGTGAGGCACGATGTGACTTGCATTGGATATGGAATATTTTCATGAAACATCATCAGTACTACCCGAAGCTCCAAAAGTTTCCAGAATAATGAGAAAAAAGCTATTCATGCGCGAATCTGACCTGAAATTCTGTTAAGGCGAAATCAAATTTCCAAGTGAAGCCCATTTTCCAAGGACACCAAAGCGTCTGCACTCCACAAGGTTAGCAAACCCCTTGTCCAGCGATGTCAGGACTTCTCATCATGGCCCTGGATCTCAGAGAGCCATGAAAGAGAATATGAATCTTAAAGACTATCATGAAGGTCCTCTTCTCTGTCTTTCAGCTGCGGCTGTCGCGGAGGTTTTTGATGACATGCGAGGGGCACTTTAACGTTGCATTGCAGAGTAAGCACGGAAGCAGGCACGGCTCGTAACCTTGTACGCGTATTACTTCTACACAGCACATTTATCGAATCTTAGACCAAAGCTGTCGATGCTAAGAAGAGGGCAGCTGTTGTGGTGCAGCACTTCTGATTTTGCTGTCTGGTTCCAAGCTCGTATAACGTATTTGTGTGGTTATCTTTTATTGGAACCGGCTGCTTGCATCTTGTAGGAGCATGTATTTACGGCTTTTCTTTTCCACTCATTGTGTACTTCTACTCATTTCTACAGGTACGGATGAAGATTCGAAAACTCCTTCCCGGGGTCCAAAGGCCATCATTGTCGAAGGAATTGGTTCATCATTGATCTGTCTTAAGACGATAGGGGGTATTCTGATAATGCACACATTGCTCATTAATGATAACCCTTTACGGAAGGTCACACTGGGCTGATACAGGATTGGGGTTCGCCAATCCTTAGCCACTCTCCGCCCCCATGGTTGACCTAGGATCGTCCTCTATGCGACAGGATCTCGCATCAGAATCAGCTGTTCCCATATGTTTGGGGGCAACCTTTGGGAGGCCGATGATGCTATCACCGAGGCCACATCAGAGACAGATCAAGGTCGAATTATCCTCTGTCCCTCTATGAAGCAACACCCTTCTGACTCTGGTCTACGCAATAGAAAGGATCAGTAGCAGCTCCCAAGCTCGGCCTGCATGACTTCAATCCCATGCAGTTGACATCCCTGAACCGACAGGTTGAACAAACAATTCTAGCCTGCGGCGAGGCACATTACGGGTACACTCCGAGTCTTTCGTAGAAAGCAATCTACCTGCTGCATGATACTGCTGCTCAAAAATGGCTCTTCATGGACAGAATTGAATGTAACAAACCGAGGCAGAGAATGAAGAGGTGGAAGGATGCCGTATAAAGGCCAATGGGCCGGATGGGCTAGAAGATCCTTTGACCCAATATGGCATGTACATATGATGTTAGGGTTGACACCAGGCGGAGCGTGCCGTGATTGTACCTATCACTTAGTACCTATTTCGCCCCCCACGATTCGCCTCTTTCCCTTCCTGCCGACGCCCACCCCTATTTACACTCTACCAATAGGTTGATGACCTTACCCTTTGGACTCTTGCGTCCGAAGCAGCGGCTCTATTGTCAAGCGCAATGAGCACAATTAGGTCATGGTACCTTGCATTCGTTCCTGTGGCGCTTGTCAAACGGCGGGGCTCGAAAACACGTTCCTTGTCATCAAATCATGTCAGGATGCAGCGTTGATTGATTGTTCTCCAAATACTTCTCCTATCGAAGACTCTAAGAAAATAAAGATGGCGTTATCTTGTTTCATGTATGTTTCGCCACTATGATCCACGGCTTTTACTGGTGCTACCCTCCTGGAAACATGTTTATTTCCAGGATTGTATTGCACGCGACTTCAATTCGTTGACCGTCTGAGCAAGTGAGTTGTCGTTCCTGGTCCGTCGTTGCAGGAACACCTTTGTCCCTGCCTGGTTAGAGTCCGACTAGCAAGATATACTAGGATCGCCAATGAGCTGATCATACAACCTGCATGAGCATTTGGCCATTCTATATTAAAAATCCCTCGGGGCATCATTCTGGTGTAATTGGACGCTGCAAGTACAACCGGTGTGGCTTGGCGCACACCTTCCCCGCTGGACAGATTGCCCGCAGGAGATCGACAGATAGTGCGGGGCCAAACAAATCTTTCCTTCCTTATCATCCCTGATATTGTGATGCCATATTTCTGCCAATTTCAAAATACACTCATTCAACAACCACTCACATATCGTTCCTCCACACATCCTCCTAATACCATGGCTCTTCCTGATTGCTTGAATTGCCACCTACTCCGTTCAACTGCACCCCGATACTCGTTTACTACCGGGCCGCTTCCTACCGCCCTCCTCTCCAGCTCCCCTTTACGTTCATTCGGCCATGCCTAACCCATGGCCGTCAATCAGAAGCGGGGACTGACCCCCCACGAACTCGACAAAGGCAGCTTGCAGTTTGTCTTGACCGAGGGGAGAAAGTTACAATGGACATTCACAATGCTATAAAGCAGGCTTCAGATCCCCTCCAGAACACAGCATCACAGCATTTTTCAAACATTCCAAGTCCAGTCGCTACTCAGTCAGACCTTACACTCGCTACAAAGGCTTCTTCTACATTTTCATACAATGCATCTCCTTGCCCAACTCGCCGCCGCTTCGGCCCTGGCATCCATCGTCAGCACCGCTCCAACCTTGTCAAAGCGTACAAGCAACGTCACAGGAAATGCCAAGTTCACAATCCCTCAAGGTGCACCTAAGCTCCCAGGCAAGAAGATAGCCGGTCCCATTGCGTTGGCGCGCGTCTATGGCAAGTACGCCAGAGTGGGTGCATCCGCTCCAGCGAGCGTCAACGCTGCTGCTGCGGCCGCTGCTGGCTCTGATGATGGCACTGTCCCCGCCGATCCTGAACAGTACGATCAGGCGTATCTCGAGGCTGTCACTATTGGCGGTCAGACTTTGAACTTGGACTTTGATACTGGGTCTTCTGACCTGTAAGTACTTTTCCGTATTAGCATACTTTAATCTTCCCCATAGCTAACGTTTATCTAGCTGGGTCTTCTCGTCCGAACTCCCCGCAAACGAACAAGCCAACCATGACATCTACAACCCCGCCAATTCTCCCACCGCCCAAGAGCTCTCTGGCGAGACCTGGTCTATCAGCTACGGCGACGGGAGCTCTGCCAGCGGTAACGTCTACACCGATACCGTCGACGTAGGCGGTACAACTGTCACAGGGCAAGCGGTCGAGCTTGCCGAAACCATCTCCTCCGAATTCGCTCGAGATGAATCCGACGGTCTCCTTGGCCTCGCTTTCTCCTCCATCAACACTGTCACTCCCGACCAACAACAAACCTTCTTCTCCAACGCCGAGTCCCTCCTCGACTCACCTCTCTTCACCGCCAACCTCCTGAAGGGCGAACCAGGCTCGTACAACTTCGGCTACATTGACGATTCAGAATACACCGGTGACATCACCTACACCGCTGTTGACAACAGCCAAGGATTCTGGGGCTTCACCTCCTCCGGCTACGCTATCGGCTCCAGCAGCGCCGTATCCTCCTCTATCCAGGCCATCGCCGACACCGGCACCTCCCTCCTCCTCCTCCCGGACGACGTTGTCTCCGCATACTACGCCCAAGTCTCCGGATCTTCCAACTCCCAATCCGACGGCGGCTACATCTTCCCCTGCTCTGCTACTCTGCCTTCAATCACTCTTCAAATCGAAGGATATGGCGCCGTTGTGCCGGGTGATTATATGAACTATGCGCCCGTCAGTGATGGAAGCACTACATGTTTCGGAGGGATCCAGAGTGATGATGGCATTGGATTCAGTATCTTTGGGGATGTCTTCTTGAAGAGCCAGTTTGTGGTCTTTAGTGATGCGAGTGGAGGCCCGCAGTTGGGGTTTGCGGCTAAGGATCTGCCTTAGGTGGAGGGATGGGGAGGGAGATGGGGGACAAGGTGATTGGGTGATGGGAAGAGAAGGGATGGAATGGGATGGGATGGTATGGATGGAGTATCGGTTCTGTGATTTTGTCGCCTAATTGGGAAAGGAACAGGGTGGTGGTGGGGGATGGATCTATTGCATTCTCTTTCAGTCATTCTCTTCCTTTTCTTTCGCTATAACTATCTGACTAGGGCTGCATATAGAACGTATTGTTAATGAGAAATGCTTTACCAATGAACAAACACACTATCACCGTGCCATCCATCACTCCCTCAAACAAAACTATGCGCTGATATACAGGCCCCATCCCCTCATATCAGTCACCACCTATCTCTCTTCACATCCATCTCTCCTCCCCCTTCCATCTCTTCTTATCATCTCACCACTCATGTACCTAAGAACCAAAAACACCTCCCCCTCCCCTTCATCATCATCACCCCAACCTCAGTTCCCAAAACACCTCAATTTTATACATCCATACGTCTCCAGATACGCCGCCGACGCCAATCGTATCCCCCACCACCACTGATAGTGAAGAACGGTACTCTGAGGGTAGCCACACGAGCTTCCTTGAATTATATGTTATCCATGCTCCATCTGGGCTTAACCCTGGACCAATATACTGAGGCTCTGAAGCACTTGGAAGTATACTTAAATCCGACAAAACACTGATGTCAATGGTACCATTTTCGGTATGAAGGTACGAGCCAGTGAGATCGAGCGATATTTGTAAAAACGGCTTGCCAACCCTAAGCGTCTGAAGGCACTCGCCGCTGCTTGTATTCCATATTCTGACCGTATTATCAGATGACGATGACGCGAGCCGAGTTGAATCGTAGGAAAATGCTATCGAGCTGGCCTGGCGGCTATGGCCTTTAAATGTCTGCAGGATCTTGCCGCTTTCTACATCACAGAGTATGATTAAATGATCACGTTGTACTCCCCATGCAAGCCGGGTTGAGTCGTGGGAAAGGCAAACCAAGTGAGCGCTCGAGACGGCGCTAAATATCGTCTGGAGGCACTTGCTGTTGCTTACATCCCAAATTTTGACGATTCCATTACTTAACATTAATATAAGCCGGGCTAAGTCATACGAGAAGGCTATTGACAGAGGATAATCGCATTTGATTGTATGAAGGCACTCAAAGCTATTCATATCCCAGAGCTTGACTGTTCTATCACGGGATATTGACGCGAGCTGGGTAGAGTCCCTGGAGAAAGCCATTAACAAAATAGAGTCAGCATGGCCCTTAAGCGTCTGAAGGCACTTGCCGCTGTTTACATCCCAAAGCTTGACCGTGTGGTTATCAGACGCCGACGCAAGCCAGGCAGAATTAGGGGAAGAGACCAACGACCAGATCCGATCGCTATCGCGCTGAAGTGTTTGGGGCCGGTCGGCGTTGTTCGTATCCCAGATCTTGATTGTGCCGTCGAAGGACGCTGACGCGAGCTGGTCAAAGGTATGGGAGAAAATCACCAAGCTGACTGGACCGCGATGGCCTCTGAGCGTTTGGAGGCACTTGCCGCTGCTTACAGCCCAGACCTTGATCGTCCAATTGGACGAAGCCGATGCAAGCTTGGTGGAGTCGTGTGAAAAATCGGCTGACAAAACCGCATCGTTGTGGCCCTTAAACGTCTGAAGGTATTCGCCGCTACCTGTATCCCATGTTTTGATCGTCATATCGAACGAAGCCGATGCAAGCCTGGTTGAGTCGTGGGAAAAATTCACTGATAAAATTGTTTCACTATGGCCCTTAAGCCTCTGAAGGCATTCGCCGCTACTCGTATCCCATATTCTGATCGTCTCGCCAGACGCCGATGCGAGCCTAGTTGAGTCGTGGGAAAATGCTAGTGACTCAACCAGATTGTTGTGTGTGAACGTCTGGAGACATTTGCCGCTACCTGCATCCCATATTCTGATCACGTCGTCACGCGATACTAATGCGAGCCTAGTCGAGTCGTGGGAAAAAACTACTGACGTAGCAATTCTGCAGTGTTTGAACGTCTGAAGGCATTCGCCACTACCCGTTTCCCAGATTTTGATCGTATCGTCAAACGACGCCGACACGAGCCTAGTTGAATTGTGGGAGAGAGCTACTGATGTAACAACATTGCTCGGTTTGAATGTCTGAAGACATTCGCCACTACCCGTATCCCATATCTTGATCGTATTGTCAAGCGACGCCCACTTAAGGATAGTTGAGTTGTGCGAGAGAGCTACTGACCCAACCTGGTCGCTTTGGCCCTTAAATGTGTGGAAAAACTTGTCGTTGTTCGTATCCCATGCTTTGACCATCTTGTCACACGACGTCAACGCAACCCTAGTTGAGTCATGGGAGATAGCCACCGGACTAACTCCATAGCTATGGCACTCGAGCGTCTGCAAACAGGCGCTCCATTTATCATCTATGTTCGGCTTAATCGTTATCCACGTTGGTTGTTCCTTCTTAAAAAGGCCTTTTGTTAGACTGCATGCTGACTGAAAATAAGCGCGGATATATAGGCCTGAAGGGGACTCGTCTCTATAGCCCACTTGTGATACATTACATATCGGAGCCCATCTCGAACAAGTCCAGTGATTGCAGACATCTCAGCTCTTACCTTACTTATGTTAGCATTTATTATACATAGACAGCATAGCTGATCCTAAGCTTACCCGGATCATTGTCTCAAGTTTCGTTACTGACACTATCACCTTCGACATACTTTTGCAAAGGCTCAGAGCTTCTAGCCAGTACAGGTACTTTTCTCTCATGAATTCGTGAACAACACCACCATCTAGTAGGTCGACTGAGTGTTCTGCAGAAGGGTGAGTGTTCCGGTCATAGAGGTGGTCGATCCAATAGGTACACGAGTACCGTGACGCTGCTAATGGGTCCGGATTTGGCTGTCGAACCTGCTCAGCAGTATACCCTGACGCACCTAAGCTGTACATATCTCGTCGGAGCGTCTTAAACATGACTTGGAGCGACCTTGAGAAGATTTCGTAGTGAACCTCTTCCTTTCCAGACGGGAATATATCATCGAACGACGTCGTGACTAAAAAGTCCTTTGCAGACTGATGTACAAAATAGATAGTGCCTTGTCGAATGGTAAGAAACGAGCCGCAAAGGTCGATGATCTCTTGTAAAGACTCAAGATTGTCGCTTACGTTCCCCTGCATTTCGATTAGAGATGTCAGCTCCTCAAGTGTAATGGGTCGGTACACAATCGCGACCAAGGATAGTACGCGCTTGCAGATATCAGTATCGTCTATATCTTCCAAATTGCATATCTGTTGCATCATCCGCTCATATAAAGAGCTAAACCCAGGTGGGAATCTGTTTAGCTTCGCGAGAGTATTCCGTCTTGGTGTATTCTCGAGGTTTTGACAGACCAAGGCTACCCAGAGGAAGGTATCGTTTGCATGTAAGGATAGATGGTCTAACACAGTATCTCGCGTTTTGTCATCGTACTTTTTATTTTCCGCGAGCTGACGCACTCTATCCTGGATGAACACGCTAACCGCCGTAGATACAGACTCGGCATTTAGTTCGAGGCTTAGCATCACCTTAGGCCCTACCCTCTTTAACCGGTCCTCGATGTCGGGCCGGTTGCGGCCAGAGACGATCCACTTCACCCGAGGTGACACGCACGACTTCTGGACAATAAGGTCTAGCAGTTTCGGCAGGTCTGATACGCACTAGTCGAGGGCGTCAATGATTAGGTATGTGCTATCCAAGCTCGGGTCTTGGAGGAGCTGTGTGAAAATCTCGGACAAGGTTACCCAGGCATTAGCATCCTCGAACAGCGCTTTGCCTGCGTGGAGGTGGTTCCTTCGTATATGGGAGACGAGCGATGGCTGCTGATTAATAAGCAAAAACAGGAGTCCCCGTAGCACGGCCGTAGCGCTGTTAATCCGAGAGTCTGTAGCCTGACAAAAGAAGTAGGACAAAACATCGGTCTTAGCCATCGACTTCTTGAACTGGTCGACAATGCCTCAGAGGAGCATTGTTTTGCCCTTGCCAGTATCACCCTTAATCCACAGCAGCCGACTCTGTTCGTCGTTGCGCCATCTTTGAAATTCGGAGTTTTCGAGGATCTAGCGGTAAGAGTCCTCTAACAAACCACTACTGGTATCTTCAATACGGTTCTTGTCATGACGGGGATCAGTCGAGCGTAAGTCTCTGAGGCATTTGTTGAGCTTATCGATCTCCTCATCAAGCCGTTTGAACGCACTCGCGGATCCTTCCCCATAGCGAAGGGGCATTTCGACGTCGAAGATACCAAGTAGTGACTACGCTTTGTCTTCTTCGACCTTTGTCTGGCGGCACTGTATCCACGAGAATCGCTCTTTATCGCTGAACTGAGACAGAGCTGCTCCCATAAGTGCTGCATGAGGTATTCCTGTGATTTCATGGATTTGATGCCTCAACGATCGTTTGTCGCCAAATTTCCTCCACTCTCGGCAGAAAAATTCGACCGAGATTGGGGCAAGGGGCAAGGAGCTCTTGGAGGGTCCAACCCCGTGCGAACCATCTGCTTTGCCGAAAAGTTGGCTCCCAAGTGTACTCTGAGACTCCATCGCTCGCTTTTCGTTTTGCTATCAACACATCCGATAGATAGACGTAGCACTTCGCTGCGTTCTGATACCAGCGGAACATAGAGTTGATAGCTCTCTGAAGCTCAACGTGGTTTGATTTATCGATGCTGCAGGTGTCCACCCAGAAGTATTGCAAACCATCGCGTTCGGCCTGTTGTCCACAGAACTGGATCTTGTCATAGCCACTCTTGCTCTTTCCAGTACCATCCATCAGATCTTTGTAGGTAACCTCTTGGCCATCCTCCCAAGTATGCGAAAGGATCGCATAAGAAGGGATTGCCTCGCCGTCCAAGAAATCTTTAGTAAGCCTGAACTCGCCGGTGTCGCGGCATTGTAAAAGACGCATTGTTTCGCATGGAGTTGGACGGGGCCAAGCGGTAGGAACGGGTCTCGGTATGGTTCAAATGCGGCAGCTTGGGTAACGAATTAGTGGCTTGGCACTCAAATGTATTCCCACTTAGCCTGAGAACCCGTGGCGGGGGCTGGACCTTCTAAGCCCCCTACAGAGACACAGCCCCGTTACAAAGCTGGCGCAGTCTCCTCGTCAGCTTTGTCCTTTATAAGAGACAATCTCTCGAGATTTCTCGTTTGCCTGCCCAGTTGGCAGAAATCCAAAAACTTAGAAAAGGTGACCATGTGCCCCACGACGTATCGTAGTCCAAATCCGGCTTTTGTCCATAATAGCTCGGATGTCGACTGTGAACTTCCAATCGATTATCAATCGTTGTCGGCCATCAACAAGAGCAAAGAAGACACTATCTGGCCTGTACATCGACATGCTTCCTTTCTCTTTTCAGCACTCATTACTGGCTGCTTCATCCTTGCAGTCTTAATTCCAATGGGGGCAATTGTGACAAACGTTGTACCTGACACGTCAGAGGGAATGTATGATGGTTTTGAAAGGCGCTCATATCAGGCAACGGAAATAAACGTCCTATCATGGCCTTCCGCCTGTTGGGCCTTGATAGCTATTGGCATAAACACTATGTGCCAGCCATTTGGCAGAGTTCTTGGGCTTCCACATCGGCACAGCTTCGCGTTGCGCAGTTCTCCGATCATATGTATTGTCGACTCGTTCGCCATGCTACTACAATTTGTCTACCATGGGATCCAATCACGGAGCGTGTTCGAGGGCGTCAACTCGACTGTTCAAGCACGCTTTGCTGATGTTCAAGCCGACGAAGATAGAAGCTTCGCTGCCTTACGAAAGAATACCGTCTTCCGTGTACTTCTTTTCCTCCTGGGTGCCTTACCGCAAGCGATCAAGTTATACGCCGTACGCGGCGTGCCCTGGACCCAGGCGCTTGCCACAGTCTACCTCGCATCATTTCTGCTATCAGAGATCGCAGCTGTAATAGCTCGTCCAGACAGGACTCAGCAAGTGCCAAGCAACCAAAATACCCCCAGATACGCTAGGTTCTGGGTTCTATTAATAATGGGGGTCCTGGTGGTTAGTACTGGCCTCGCCTACATTATTTTTACCGCCGCCATCTTCGTTATAGTCCGGAATTACTGGACCCATCCTGCCTGGCCGCTTATCCTATTTGCATGCCTAATTAACATCCTTTACGTTTGCAGTATTGTGTCTTCAAAACGCCAAGCATTGATCCTATGTTCTGGACCCTTGGTATCTGTATCTGGGGCATCATTATCCGGGGCTGTAGCCCCTGCTCTCAGCGCAGTACAATTCAGCTTATTGTTAACGACTCGGATAGTAGCAGAGCATTGAGAATATGCTGCTATGTTGGCAATTGTTGTTACATTAGTTGTTATCTCCACCTCCATATCCTTTTACAGATTAACACAAAATATATCGTCAAGATATGCGAGCTATATGCATTTCGAGCTAAGCGGCTACTTCTTCCTGCTCCATCTGATTACCGCATTTCTCGGATTTGGTTTCATATACAACCCAGCATTAACAGTGAAGCCCGCTTGGACCGACGCTCTGGGTTAAGTACGCCGCACAATGGGTCGGGTTGGTATTACGATCTACTGGTGGGTTGGCTCAAGAATTGGTTCTCGTGTACCCTAGGGCTGCGAACCTGGTAGTCGGGACTGGAGTGGAAAAGTCACACCTTGAGGGAGGGAGAGAGAGAGAGAGGAGTAAACATCTGATAGAATATAATGTTAAGGCCGAGTGGTTAGATAAGTAGGCAGTGAGTACTGGGTCTTATATCTTAAGACTTATTAAAGTAAAGGTACAGGGAAACTTAGTCGTCCGGCATAAGCTATTGCTTGATCTAACGAAAAGACAGCATAGTCTCTACACTTTCCGTAAACTTCCAGCAATGCAAAGATGAAGTGCTAGCCCTGCAAGGCCGAATAAGGTTGCCTAAAATAGGGGTCGTTGATGTCCAAAGAGATGAAGCAATATTGTGCAACAAATTGTAAGAATACTCTATCATTACAATAAGAATAAAACCTGCTTAATTTTGCAGGATTCTGTTCTTAAGCTTTTGCAATACAATTATCTATCTTTCGTATATATCCTACTCATCCAATTCCAAAGCTACAATGTCCGAAGCCGCTTCTACAAAGAAAACTAACCGTGGTTCACCGGTTAACAATAGCCGAATCCAACGGGAAGAAAGCATGAGCGGGAAGGGCAAGAATTACCAAATAGGAGTAGTCTGACCCCTCAGACCGAGTCGAGGGGGACGGAGGAGACCTACTGCGGCCCCCCCAAGTCTCAAGAGGAACCTTTGGGTGTCCTTACTGCATCTGTGACTACAGTATCGATCACGCGCCCAACAATGGAGATATGTTGCGGAATGTGCATCAAAGAAAGCCAGCACTGGGACTACACATACTGGGACGAGTCTGATGATTCCTACATCCGACAGACCTACCGCAATGGCAAACACTATGTCTGGTACGGTCCTTCAAAGCTCAACAATTGTTACCACGGGTTGATTGGAGAATTCGAGGGAAGCGGGTGGAGTGTGAGGAGGTACTTTGTCATAGTGGTGGGTGCAGGTGCGATATTAATCAAGCTTATGGATAGACTGGTTGGGGGAGTCTTTGCTACTGCTAATGTAGAAGTAACAGCCGTTCATGAGGAATGTTTGGAACATTCAGTAAGGTGTGTGACAGATTTAGAGGCAAAGGAAGACACAACGACAGAAGAAAAGGCACTTGAGGCGAAAGTTCGTGCGAGTCATTGCTTGCTACAGACTATGAACGCCCTTGAAGAAGAGGTAGTAATTGTGAACCACATATTGATGCAACAAGAAAAGGTGCTGCAAGCCTTCCGGGAATACTTGGAACCTTCGAGCTTTAAGAGGCCCAGCACCGCACGTAAGCTGCGCTTTGAGTGTGAGAAAAAGGGCATCGAGAGAATTTTGACCTCCATACGAGAGCAGTCAAGGGACTGTCCCGAGCTCCGGGAAAGAGCCAGGTCTTCCCCGTCCAGAATTTCCATCTCGTGGAAACACTTCACGATGATAACAGCAGGGCGAAATTCACCTTCACCTTCATTACGGTCTTATTTCTTCCTCTGAGTTTCGGCTCTGAGTTCTTTGGTATGAAATGTCGTTGATATGACCGGCACAATCAGTACAACAAAGCATTTCTGGGGCATAGCGGCATCAATGACTGGGGTCATCATTGAATTTTGCCCAATCGTCGTGCGCTGGGGTGAAAACATCTCGTTTGCCACTGACGATTTGCTTCGCTTTGTCCAATATATAATAGCCACATGAAGTGAGCAGTTGCAATACGCTTGAAATGCGTTTTGTAGTATTACCAGACAACTGTATTGATATAATCTGTACGACACTTCCCCTAGGATTCACCATCACTTCGTTACTCGTTAAGATATACTGCGAGCAGTGTCACTCCGGCCTTTAAAAAGTTTATGCATCAAGATACCCAACGCCCTGCCCTTACTCGCCGGTGGTTTCCTTTCTTTGTCAAATTGAATATCTCTCAGCTTCTGCAATCTACACCAAGTCAGCGTCCGCAGGTCGTCATGATATTTGTCAACGGCTCGAATTGCATACCTGACAAGGACCTGCGAGTGATATTCACGTAGAAACCCTGCAAGATATGACTGCCGCTCGACGAAATGTTCGCCATGGTACTTTTCAGGTCCTCGAAAACGATCATTCGGCTGCCGATATTGGAGACAGAAAGAAGTTGCTTTACAGTACTGAGAACCCATCCTCTGCTCAATCAATGCCAGTCTACTAATCCACTCTTCATCATGCCCA
This sequence comes from Cladonia metacorallifera KoLRI002260, assembly GCA_000482085.2. NCBI lineage: Eukaryota > Fungi > Ascomycota > Lecanoromycetes > Lecanorales > Cladoniaceae > Cladonia > Cladonia metacorallifera. The sequence continues at coordinate 66,699 of KI911109.1, forward strand.
TTGTTATTGACCGGATACTTAGATCTTATGGGTTCATCCAAGGCGATTTCCATCAAAATGATGCCGATACGAAAAAGATGCGTGGTCTCTGCTAGAGCCCCTGGATTGTCAGATAGCATGTCGTGATATTCGAGGGTCTGAACCTGCAGCATATATTTGGGACGTTTTTGTCCAAGGCACCTTATTCTTTTGATGTTCATACTGCTAAGTGAAGAAAACCACGGCGTTCCTATGAGGGAGAAACCACACTCAATGACTTTGTAAGCCAGCTCTATTTTCGCTGGCAGCGAGAAGTGCTCTACAATGGGCAGAATCGTTCCTTTCCCCAGCGTTGCCAGAAGGTCAGCAAGGCGCCCGAGCTTTGTTTCCAGAAGCATTCTGCCTACGGTTGTTTGTAGGAACAAGAAACCTGGAGGATCCGAACCATGGTGAGAGACCATCCACTTGGTACCAGTCCCCGATTGCGATTTAAAAAGCTGAATATCTGCTTTGTTCGGTTGACCGACGTCGTCCCTGGCTGACTCTGATTTATCAACCGCTGAATCATCAAGCTCTAAAATATTTTCTACTATTGTTTCTTTGATCTCTTGCGGAACTTCACTCGCCTCGGCGAATAGATGGTAGAATAGCCGCTGAGAAGGATGTCCCGATCCGTTCGATGTATGGCATGTTAGAGATCCAGGATTTAGTAGATCCATTTCCAGGCAACAACGCACGGGCGAGTCGGAACATAGAATGTGTAAATCCAAGGAGCCAGCCCTTGACTGCAGAGCTAGTGTGAGAAAATTCTCGCTTTCTGGAAGGCTTTCTTTATGCTCTATAATGTCATGAAGGGAGTCGAATACAGTTTCAGAATAGATCCCCACTCCGTCGATAGATGTCCTTAATACCGCAACCAGCTTCTGAAGTTCATTTACATCTTCGCTGGACTCTTGCTTTAGTGGCTGCGCCGTTACAGTAGCCTTCCATTTCGAGCTTGATTTCATCGCGGGAGGCTCGCTGATATGGTCCAAGTACTTGCCAATGTGGTCGCTAGTTTCCAGAATCTTGTTCAGCATGCCTTTGATGGATCTCCAGCCTTGAAAGCCCCAGAATGCATGGGCAGCGGTTGGATTTGAGGTCGCGCCGGACCAGTTCTGTTGCCAGAGTCGAAATTTAAGGGGACTGTCTTGCGTGGGACTCAGTACGACATCTTTTAACTTCAACTCGTCATGTCCGGCAGCCAGGAGAAGGATATCCTCTGCAGTTTTAATGATGTCGCTCAACGACCTCTCGATGTCATTAGCAATAGATAGTGAATCCATTAGACCCGATCTTCGACCTGTGAAAGGCCTTGTCGAAGAATGGAGGGGAGGAGGGGAAGCGAATACACTCATGGGTCGGTCAGGCGACTTTGTTATGGCGACCGGGGCTGTGCTCAGCCCTGCATGGGGGCAAATATCTTGTAAGTGTAACACAGTACCCCAAACCACAAGCTACTAAGCTTTTTACTCCCTAGTGTGAAACGGAGCAGAGGAAATTAGGCGGCTACCACCTCTTCTGCAGCTCTTCTCCATTCACATTGAACAACGTTCGCATTGACAGCTCATAGTCGCTTGCTATCACTGATAGCCACATATGACACCTTTCAACATGAAGGAATTTCTCTAGCTGATGTCTTTAGAGGATTGAGACCGCAGGTGTCTGGAGTCACTCTAGAGCCTCCAGGAACACGCCAAGAATAGTAGACTGTTCACCACCTCCAGACGCGACCTTCCCCGGAGCTCCGAACGATCTATTCACGGTGGCCTTCTTCTTTTGCATAGTTGGATCACACAGTTCGACAATGGAGACCGAATCAACAATGAGGAGATCATTACTCCTCTCGGGCGAGTGTTAAAGACTCTGAAACAGTACATCAAAGCCGCACGCAATGCGCTAGAGGCTCGACTACCACACCGAAGGTTCTTTTTAAAGGTTTTTATCAAGAAAGAGAGGTCAATATTGGTGCTGGTGCATGCAACTCCACCAGCTTACGTGTCCCTAAGGGTAATTTGGCCTCGTTGATGATTTCAGTGCGTCTACAGATAGTCGGACCCAAAGCACTGAACCAAACTGTTACATGGGCTGATGCCCCTAGCATTGCCTTAGCTCGCCACTATGAGGTGTTATCCTGTTAGCACTCATCATCATGTATATTAGGAGCATCCTCTATAGATTCTAGTACCTCAGGCGAGGCATCATCATCCACATAAACTCGCCGCGGTATCCTGCCCCTGAGGTCGTGGCCACGAACGACATGGCACATGACAAGCGCGTTCGTTTAGAAAGATGGGTTAGCGTAATCAGCAACCTCCATAGAATCAAAGAGAATAGCGAGGAGAAGTCAACGAATACCAAGCTCAATTCGGAAAAAAACAGAAGATATGCACAGCCATGGAAGATAAATCGATATCATCTCGTTAGGTTGCATGTTCCTCGAGCTATTGGCAGGTCTGGTGGATGGAAAGCTGCCGTTGGATGTGCCGAGCTCTCAACATCTGAACGAAGTACCAATATTCGCCAGATTTATCCCCGTATTGACAACATGGGCGCGACAACAACAGCAGAATTCTGACAGTGGACCTGAGCTTTCTACGATGTTTAATATCGCAACTGACATGATATTGGAGAAGCACAGGCGTCGACCAGCTGTGGATGAGGTAGTTTAGAGAGTTTCTGTCGTCGGCCGTCAATACTTCTGCGAAGAGTGCTAGACAGGACTCACGGGCCAAGATAAGCCAGATCCAACGCATATTCCAAGGCTATAGGGTTGCGCACCTATATTGCTCTTTAGCAGAAATCTTTCTGGAAGGGTGTTGAACCGCATTGACTCGCTCAAGGAGAATGCTATACGGTGACTCAATTACACCCAAGGTCGACTCATTTTCTTCGCTTAGCCCCTTTTCTGAGCTCAAGACCGGCACGTTTGGAACTTATTGAGAATAGCTTGAACCTGTCAAAGTCAGTTGGCCAGCTTTCAGCCCTTTCTGACATCATGACTATGGTCCGAGTGGTTCGAAATCATACTTTTGGTGTTCACAATACCTCGCTTCTATGTGTAAGGTCATAAGTTCATCTCAAATCTCCTAGGATATAAGCTGAATCCGACACGAGTGAGGATTATGCAAAGCCTGGCAGAACTTGATCGCTAGTGAAATTCATGGAGAATCAGGATTCAATTGGGGAATTCGTGTATATATATGTTCTAAACATGTACTCGAGATAGTTGAGGTCACGAGCAATGTACCTTCAACCATGTTTGCTTATCCAAATGATGGGGTTAATTGTAATTGTAACGTGAGTGCGTCCTCTTTAAAAGAAAGATAAGGAACAAGGCAACCACAAATCCGTGTTTGCTAAGAAGACTCAGCCCACAAGCACAGCTAGCCTTGCTAGCCGGCTTATGTTTGCAATTGGACAAAGTGCGATGAAGGCGCACTATGGCTTCCCATTTGGGGAAGCATTCCATTGATAGCCCGTAGGCTATCTTCAACCTTTCATACGGCCACTACGACCATTGATCATCGGACATCGATACAAGATGGGACTGTGAAGATACTAAGGCAAGGCGACACTCATATTCTTCCCTCGTGCTCTATGCCTGGGAATAAATGGCTCCAGGCTTGAATGGATTGACAATTGTTTCTGGGGGTAATGGAATTGTATTTGGAGGGTAACTCAACTGTCTACACTGCTGTCTTCGCCAAATCGGACGTTCAGAAAGGAACCGGTCTCCAAAGAAAGGGGCAGTGGGAGGCGAAATTGCTAAGCAAGGTAATGCAATTGCACGAACAGCTATGGCGCCTCGTTTAGGAATTTTCACTTATGGGAATATCGATAAGCACTATTTTACAGGGTTGAGGGTGTACGCAAAGAGGAAACCAGATGTACGAGAAACCTTCCCCTGATACTTTCCTCACCGCCTTGGTGCTGAAGGATTATCGCCTTTCGCCACTGTCAGCTGAACGTGATATTCATGCCGACGCGATGATCTTTTCAACGATGAGGTCAAGGTAATATACGAAGTAGCGTATCAACTTCTTCAGATGACGATGATGGACTAATTTGCCTTCGCTACAGCGGAAGACACGGGTACAACCGTGTGACATATAAGCGACAGCACGTTTGCCAAATATGATTTAGTCCAAATATTTTGAGGTCAATTAATTCTGGATATGGTTTCGAGTCGAGCAATACTGTATATGCTTTGTGCTAAACACAAAGCTTCGACTGTCCATGAACGAGTTATTGAACTCGTTAGGCAACCGAATTTTCTGCATGGACTGGCCGTTCGATGATCAAAAGTTGAAATGTATATCGCCGACGGGTGGTGGGGGCTAGAATCGGCAGCGGCGGAGTCGACGAGCTGAAACGTAAGATCTCGCATTTCAAAAGTTTTTGCAGGCTTATTCTGCAACCCTTTTCCGCGTCATCCTTATGTATAACTATATGCATTGCAACGTTAGGTCGACTAATTTGATGGGTTAGATACTTGATCGACATTGCTCTCGCTTCCCTCAAAACCACTATTCATGCTATTAATACTATCAATACTACCATCAAAGCTGCCATCAAAGCCATTAATCTCACCAATACTGCCATCAATACCACCAAAGACGTGATTAGAATCATCAACGCCATCATTGACGCCAGGAATTGCAAAAGCGCCACTAACTGTTTGAAATCTAAGGCTGAACGGGACTGATACCTCATGCTGTCCTGGTCCTGGTCTATGGGCTTCACACGGCAGGCTCTACGTTCGGCGGTACGCAGGAAGGATTGACGCACGTAAGAATGAAGCAACCTTCGAGTTCCGGTGTCTTCCGCCTGTCACTATGATCATGGGGTATTGTGAACCCCAGACTTGCAATATGCTGCATTCCACTGGTGGATGGTAGGTCCAAGAGTGGAATGCAACAAATATAAAAGCAGGCCAATCACCCTCTTTGTGTCGATGTCAACAACTCCGAACACGAAGAACACCTCAAGATAAACACACAATCCCAAATATTCAAAATCATCAGCAATCATGCGCACTTCCATCATCCTCACCACTGCCGCCCTCGCAGCCACTGCCTTCGCCGACCCTCTCCTAGAGACTCGCTCTTGCCCCACCGGGCCATACAAGGAAGGATCATCCTGTAGTGCCGAGTGTCTGGGCGCCCTGAAATGCTCTGACAACCTCTACGACGTGGTATGTACAAAGCCCCTATTCCATCATCCGTCCCTAGCTCTTCTCTCCTACTCCTAGCTGCTGTCTCCACTTATCCGGCCTTCTTTGGCTGTCACCTACGCTTTTTCTCCTCTTCTGTGCTTCAATGCCCAGTGTCAAAAACCCAAGTGCAATGAAATGACATCGCATGCGGGGTTCATTCGCGGCTTATGCTGATACCCAACAGATCCAATGCGTAGATTACGTTTGGGTGGCGTTTGACCATTGCGAAGCCCCGATCTGCTCTTATGGGTCTTGCTAGGTTCTTGCGTGCAAGATCTCTTTCGTAGGGTGGGGAATGAGGCTTCGGAGAGCGCGACGATTCAACATCGAGCTCGTCTTTTCGATAGAATGATAGGGATTCTAAACATTTTATGACGTCCTCAAAATCTCATCGTCAGCAGTATTGTGACCATTCATAAGAATTTGCATGTCCTGCGTGTGACCAGTCACAACTAGTACCCTAGGGGACCATAGCAGTAAGGTCAAGCAGCATTAGCCCAAGTCAGGCGTAAACAGAATTTGCCCCAAACACGCCACAAGCTGGGCCAGAAGCAGCCCCAGAGGCGGCTGACAGAACACTTCCAGACTCACTCGCCAATTACTTCTATCCTAGTCCTCGAATCGCCCCCGAGCTAGAACCTAAGAAGACAACCCAAGCCAAGGGCTATTTGGACTAGAACGAGAGTAAGAGAATGAATGTTCCAAGCAACTGATCTGTCCTATGGCCAATGCAAGATCCTCTCATCCAGAAAAGCCGACATTTCAAGGTAATAATGATATTGAAAGAAACAGCTTAAATTCATATAACATGATTAAGGGGGTACATGTGTCATAGATAGAGCGGCCAAATCATCAATGAGCGATGATAATAGCATTCTGAGTTTCGCTGAAAACAACATCGAACAAGGAAATTGCCAATTAAAGAAAATCTGAGCAAGCCAAAGCGTCTGTAGAAAGCTGATACAGTTAGAACAGGGGTGAAATATCAAAGGGCCGATATGGTGGATGAATAGCTGCTTATAAGTAATCACTGAACAGTAAAGGGCAGCAAACCTACGAGACATAAGTACATGTAACATTTGTATCAAGCCGCCCTTACAGCTCGCCCGCCGTTTTCCATTCAAAGTCGAATCGAAGATCCACAGGTTCCGATAAACACCAACAGATAGTGAAAGAAGTCTAAATAACCTTATTCTGGAGCAAGAAGTCCTAGTACAATCTCAGCTTTGTTGCAGAGGCCAACAATCCTAAAGGCAGGTGAGTCAGACAACAATATCGGCGGGAAGAGCCTAGCGTGAAAGACATACCAGCCTGTTTACTGATTCTATGTGGCATTTCCAAGATACCAGGACCAGGCATAGGCACTCCGTAAGGCACAGGTGGGGACCGTTTCACAGCGTGTTGAACATGTTTGGAAACCTATAAGTAGCAAAATGAATCGTACTAGCGAATTCCATCAATCTTTCGAGATTCTAAAGGTTTGTCATGTTTTGCTGCGAGACACGACAGGAAGGGGTTGCTAACCATCTTCCAAAGCAGAGAATGTGTTTCTGAATGCCACTATGATTAAGTCTTTGCCATACAGATCGCGAATGTATGTGTGTATGTCATAAATTTGTGGCTGTGGACTACACATCATAGCGTTGACACACCAACAACGGCGCGACTTGTACGTGTTGGCTGCTTTTCTTTGTAGCAATGACAATAAGACGACTGATTGCAGAGCCATTCGTGCATCAACAAGACTAAGCAGCGGATAAAAGACTAGATATTGGCCAAATAAGCGTACCGTTACAGTGCTTTATTAACGAAATAGATGTTTGAATGAAGCTGATGTGCGTTGATAGCACCCCATCCCGTAGAATAGGGCTGATACGTATCGGTAGCCAACCTGCCTAAAAGGACCCTAGAAGGCTCACAGTCTGGGTTTGGGTTAGGGCCCAGGCGCCAACTATCAGGGCCCTCTTCCAGCCCTATCAGGCCAAGCGGTCTAAGGGGTGAACCCTTCTCTAGGGTAATCCGCGGGATGAACTGTCGCAAGTGCAGTACAGCCAATTCTCCTTGTTGCTCTCTTTTTATTATTCAGCCTCTCATCTGTTTACGCATTCATGCGGTATAATACCTGTGAGAGGCATAATATGCCATCAAGAATGCGAGGGGCCCATTGTCTGCGCTCAACTGCGCTCAATGAGTACCTGAGTACAGTCTGCGAGTGTGCCAGATGTAATGTGCTGTACCACAACAACACACTTAGAATCTATATGCTATGCTACTGAAGCTCACGTCTATATCTATGGTGTTCTATATCAAGCTAATCTCTCTTCAACATTAACAAATGACAGTCCAATCCCACAGTCAACTCCTCCCCACCAATAATCTTCCTAAACTCCTTAATCGCCTTGACAAGAACATCCTCCTCCGTACCCACCAGATCCGGATGCGCCTCCTTCTTCCTCGTTACCATGCTCGCCGTCCCAATACTCTTCTGCAGCTGCGCTAGGGTAATGGTATAATCTCCAAGAAAGAAATGTTCGCCGTCAGAAAGCTTCCCATCCTCGTCCCAATCATGTCTGGTGAACCCTGCTCCAGAGAATCCTTCGATCGGTGGATCAATCGTCCAGGGAAGAGGGAGGGTTCTATATGCCTCACGACACATTTTGTTACCTGGGAGCTCGTATGGGCCTAGAACGTCAAGCTCGAGACGCAACATTGCTTCTTGGAGACGAGCAGCATTCTTCATAGAGGGATCTGTCCGAGGAAGTCAATATAGGCCCGTATGGATGCGGTCTTCTCACACCAACAGAAAGAGGATATCCATACGGGCATAAAACCTCGCTGAAGTCCAAAAGGCTATTGTACCGCCTTTATTCAGCACCTGGGCCGCAGAAGCATAGAACCGGGGCAGGTCGAACCAGTGGGCCTAGGCAACACAAGCCATTAGCACCACACCATATCTGCTACCAAACACACAACACACCCACCGCCGTACTAGCAGTCAACAAATCCACCTTCCTCCCCTCTTCCCTCCACGGCCCCTCCAACTCCTCCGCCGTGCCCTCCACAAAAACAATACCCTTCCCCGACGATGTCTCCGGCTCCCCCCTCTCCACAGCCTCCTCACTAATCCCCCTCGCCACATGAATCATCTGCTTCCCCGGATCAACACCATACGCATTCGCAAAATGCCTCGCCAGCGGCCTCGTTGAATTACCCGGCCCACAGCCGACATCAAGCAGAGTGCCGAGCGTGCCGCCTGTTGCCTGGTGGTGGGCGAGGATGACTGTGAAGAGGTTTTCGTGATAGGAGTGCCGGTTGGAGGCGTAGGCTTGGGCTTGTTCGGGGGCGTATTGGCGGAAGGTTTTGTCTTTGAATGAGGTTTCGTCTTTTGTTGTTGCCATTCTTGTATGATTGGTAAGGAGATACCTGGCTGTGGAGATGCGTGGGTACGCTGCCCCGCCGCCAGGATGCTACTAGCGCTGACTAGAAATCACGTGACAATTCAAGGCAGGTTTGCCTGCATCCTTGTTATTGATCCTTGCTCTATGATATTAGTCAATTAGCTTGAGGTGATGTCGCGAGTTACGCATGCCTCGAATTCAAAGATTCAGACTTGGCTTACTCCGGAGCGACGGTCTCTTTCAGGACACTTCTCGCAAGATCTTTTGCTCGCGGGTTGACGAAAATTCGAACAAGAACCTCCGAGAAGAACATAATTGATTGTATATGAGTTTGCGAAGTTTAGAGATACATCTCCTCAGATCTTGTCCTAGGCATCTTGCCAGCTCATGCTCCGTGCCACTTGTCTAAGAACCAAATCGGAGAATTGCTGGAGTAATATTGATACCCGCATGCTTGATTAAATTCTCCTTTCTTACATGTGATGGCTTTCAAGTTCCATTCAATCTATATACTGCCATTGAATCGACTGCTCTCAGAAAGCCAACAATGTAGTAAATAGCCTCAAGAAAGTTGTTAGTTTTATCTCTCAAGACTATTTCTCATTGAAGAAGAAGCGGTTGTACCAAAGTCACGCTTCAACATGAAAATGAACAGCTCCGACAACTACCATACGTACAGATCTACCAAAAATAGGATTGACTCCGAGACCAGCGAGGCTGAAGAGGAATATGGCTGGATGACGCATGAAACACGGAGTTCGAAGCTAATGCAGGTTTGACGATGAGATGCAGCGGCGGCTGAAACAATATTTGAACGTTGCCAAGTGCGCTTTGGCCATCTGAAATTGTGCCCTGGACGATCCGTCACCCGAATGTCTGTGTCCTGGGTCGTTAGTTGCAGATATCTTGAAGCGTAAAGGATGATCGGTGCATCTCGATCTTCGCTTATATTTCCGCACACGCTAGGCCTGCGAGATGGCCACATCATTGTCGCGAACTAGAAGTAAAATTCCATGGTAGCTTTACAGACGCAGCCACAGCGGTGTTCAGGCCCAACGTCGCATTGATCCCACTCATGGATATGGTTCCGTTCGAAAGTTCCGCTATAATGGGTCTGATAGCGGATGGCGAGTTCTGCATCACATTCGACATAAAGTCAAAATAGGATCCAGATTGCCACATGACAATGCTTCCAGCGAAAGATAGGCCATTATCTTTACACATGTTAACTTCGTCTGTGAGAGTCCGCAACAGGGCAAAAGAGGTAGCATACAGCTCTTGAAGTAGATAACGCCACCAACATTACCTACAAGACACCTGTTCAGTAGCTCCAAACCTGCGAGGCGCACATTCCTCCAGCTCGAAAGACCGGCGGATACGGCACCGGAATGAGGTGAAACTTGGTCGCCATAGAGTGCTATGTTGCAGGTCCCTATATCATACACATCGGCGTGTCAGTCAATGTTGACTTTTTCCACGCAAATCATTTGGACTGACCTGAGCTCCAGTACGCGGGCAACTGGACAATCTCTGTTCGATAGTTATTCCTAACCCCGGGCCAATTTAGTCCATTGGCTCGCAATTGTTCTTCATCAAAGTAGCGGGGCTGGTTATCGGTGCTGGAGGCAAAAGCTGCCAGCAGCATACCACACTGGGCCGCTGACGGCGAGCCGTAGAAATCTGTTTGGCAATGTATTGAATCTCCGATGAGCGCTCCAGAGGCCTCAGTCAAGTGAAAGGCTAGAAGCCCGTAGAGAAGACGAAGTAAAGACATGATGGTGCAGTAGGAGTCACCTCATGGAATTGTAATATATGTGATTGTTGGCAGAGAGATTCGCCAAGGGGTCAAAGCTCTATCGGATATCGAGAATGATACTACCAGATGATGTCAAAAAATATGTAATTTTGTCCATGCGCTCTGCATTAGCGTCGCAAAAGGAACTATATTCAATCCTAGGACTTTCTGTCTCTCTATTTGAATCTACCTTATCTTGATCTGCGTTGATACCGAGCAGTCGGTAAGGCAGATTTAGAGTTGAGCCTGGAACAGCGCTTGTGAAAGGTCTATCGTAGCATTCGAACGTTAATGACAAATACCTGGTGCTCAGACGATCTACGGCTTCTTCTTAGTTACTTGGGGCTTCGATCAGAATGTTGCCGCCCTCTCAGTCATCGAGGAGTTCGTGGGAGCCGAATCGACGAGAATGGCATTCGGATTGTAGGGATTGAGGCCTTGTTTGTAGCTTGCCATGTACCTATTGACGGATGCCTCAAATGGCGAGCCTCTCGCGTAGACATACACCACTTTAGCATCTGGTTTCCTCACTGAAAGCAGCGTTAGCCCGAATTAAAACATTGCGGCTTCGAGTACAGAGTTGTGGGCATACTGTTAGCAAGCAACATTCCGCCCGAACCTTGGCCTCGGCCTTGAACAAGGCAAACTTGGACTGTATCGATGAAAGCATTCTGAACCGTTCGCCAATTATCAATGCTCGTTCCCCGCTGGACAATGCCACTGGGTGAAGCCATGCTCAATAGCGCAAGGCAGCACGTGCCTATAAGTGATTGAGCAGTTTTAGGAATGTGTTCATTCTCATCGAAATAGGATTTTGAGTTCGAGTACGGACCTTTCTTCCACAATTTGGGCAATTGCACCATTTCAGTCTCGAAGGGATCATGTACAGGGGCAAATTCTGGTTGAAGGAATTTGGGCTCGACAAACCAGCGGAGTGCATCGACATCAATACTTGGGGATGTAACGCCGCCCGGGAGCTGTAGGAGAAGATCGAAGCAGTCCTGAGCATGTGGGGTACCGTAAGTGACGGCATTGCAAGTGGACGTGGAAAGGACCAAGATAGAATAAGAGAATATGCAGAAGAATGCTGCAAGAAGATTTCTTCTTTTCATTGAAGTGTCCATGAGGAGTACTGAAGAATTTGTGGCATGAGGAACAAGAGCAACTTTTCTTTGCTTGGACAGTTGGGGTCACCAACATATCCATACGACCTTAGGCCGAAACCTTCATCATCAAAAATGAGGTTGACAGAATAGGATGACGGAAGATAGTTAGCCTCGATTGGGGGGAGTTGGGAACGTTCTAATTCCCGGAGACAGCACGCAGGAGCCAAAGTACGATAAGCATTCAACACAACGCAGTTAAGCGACAGCCGCCTTGCAGAAAGTCGCGCCTGGTGTCAATCAGGTGAAACAATACGCAATGCCATTGCTCATGTTCCTTTGGCCAAAATACCAATCATTTGTCCTGTCACCGTTCTGAAGTTTATCTGCTATGCGAGTAGTGCAGTCAAAGTGTTCAAAGCGGGAATGGCTCATCTGGCAGCAAAATATGACTGGCGGTGGGCGGTGAGACATGTACGGTAGCTGCAGTCAACTGGTTATAGATTGGATTTCCTTTGACGAAAGACGAACCAGCGTGCTGGGCAAGTGTTGAGAGTATTGCACTTGTGCGGGAATGCAGACCTGACCGTCAATGTGTGACATTGTCCGACTGGCGATATTCATGTGATGGCGGACATTGAAACATTCTTGCTTTTCACACAATATTACCCTCACTATTGATGCGCGGGAATCGATGGCCAACGCCCGATTGAGGCTGTGTGTACAGAGAGAGCAGACGGGGTAGAGGCTCGAGCAGATCCGCTCAATGCTATTGACGCTTGCACCAGCTTGCGGAAGGATCAGCACGATAGACATGGATAGCGGATTATTGAAGGTCAATCCAAAGCCGCCTTGAAGAGAGATGAAGTCGTCTTAGTTGGTTGTGCCGTTGCTGACGTTAAACAAGAGTGAGATGAGTATGATTAAGTTTCCTCCTCACGGAGCCCGGAGCTTATGAACGGCCGTTATAAAGCACCGAGTTTTAGGGCTGTAATCTAACCACGGACTTTACCATTGTCCGCGATACCGATCAACCAACATGAGTCCAGCCCGCAAAGGTCATAAGGTAGGACTAAACAAGGACCGTTGAACAAGGCACCCATATTATGCCGCCTCCTTACGCTCTCTGTTACAAACGAGTCATGGATCGTTTCCTCTTGATATATAACATATACGACCCAGCCTCTCCTTGGCCCCCTTAATGTGCCCTCAAGTCGAGCAGTCAATTCCATTTCAACCGCCACCTGAGACCTTCCTTCGCCCGACTCAGAATCAACTGCCGCTCCCTCATATATATACCTATTATTAGCCAGTATGGGCAAACATATCTCAGATGTCAAGCCTGAGAAGACTGTTGACTGCGCTACTCCCGCGAACCCAGAAACAATGCCAGAGCAACTTCCAATAAGGTCTGATGCGGAGAGAGCCTCAAAGCACTCGAAAGATTCCGTTGACAAAGTCCCTGAAAAGGAGCCTTTCAATCCTGATGCAGAGCCAGAGTATCCAAGCACACGCAGAGTCATCCCAATTGTTGCTGCACTCTACATGTCCTTCTTCCTCGTCGCCTTGGTTAGTCGCTCTCAATTTTCTTTATACCCCAGCATTACTAACAAAAACCCAGGACCGCACGATCATCGCCACAGCCATCCCTACAATAACAGACGAGTTCCATTCTCTCGGCGACATAGGCTGGTACGGCTCCGCCTACATGCTTGCAGCCTGCTCTTTGCAACTTCTCATGGGCCGCGTCTATACCTTCTACAACCCCAAACATGTGTATTTATCGACTATCGCTGTATTCGAAATCGGCTCTGCAATCTGTGGTGCCGCACCTAATTCTAATGTCTTCATTGTGGGAAGAGCCATTGCTGGCGCTGGCTCCGCAGGTCTCTTCTCTGGCGCTATAGTCATCATAATGAACCTCGTACCTCTACACAAAAGGCCTCTATTGCAAGGCCTGATAGGGGCTATTTTTGGCGTCGCATCTGTTGCCGGACCTCTCTTGGGCGGACTTTTCACAACGAATGTTTCATGGAGGTGGTGCTTCTACATAAATCTCCCCATTGGAGGGATGTCTATGGTTATCTTGTTCTTTATCCTTCAAATTCCCGGCGCCAGAAATGCGAATACTTCTTGGCGAGAACAGGTTAGCCAACTCGATCCCATTGGCACCATCTTCTTCATCTCAGGCATCATCTGCCTTTTGTTGGCTCTCCAATGGGGCGGTTCGACATATCCTTGGAAAGACGGACGCATCATCGCTCTTCTAGTGCTCTTTGCCATCCTCATCTCCGTATTCATTGCCATACAACGTTGGAAGCAGGAATCTGCTACTGTTCCACCCCGGATCTTCCTAAAACGCAGCATTGCTGCTGGGATGTGGTCACAGTTTTGCCTCGGCTCCTCCATGATGACGATGGTATATTATATCCCCACCTGGTTCCAGGCGATCAAAAGTGTCAGTGCCATCAGATCCGGGATCGATACTCTACCCTTGATCATGAGTCTCGTTGTTGCTAGCATTATGGCTGGAGCTTTGGTTCAACGATTAGGCTACTACGTACCTTTCATGATTGCTAACGGTATTATCATGTCTATCGGCGCCGGCCTAATTACAACATTTACGCCTTCCACGGATCACCCAAAGTGGATTGGATATCAGATCATCTTTGGATTCGGCCTAGGCCTTGGGATGCAGCAAGCGAATCTTGCAGCACAAGCGGTCCTCTCCCGAAGGGACGCTTCAACAGGAATCGCGTTGATAATGTTCTGCCAGCAGCTGGGCGGCGCGTTATTCGTCTCTATAGGGCAGAACGTCTTCTCAAACGAGCTTATCAATGGCCTAAGACCCATATCTGGCATCAACCCGGCTACCGTTGTTAAGACTGGTGCAACAGAGATAAAGAATGTCGTGGATGTTAGGTTTTTCAACCAAGTCCGCTCCGCATACAATGGAGCCTTAACGAAAACCTTTACTGCTTCCCTGGTCATGGCGGCTCTGTCTCTCATTGGAGCTTTATGCATGGAATGGAAGAATATCAAAAAAGTGCAACGGGGTCCTCCTAGCAGGAGTTCTGCTGGGTCTGATGGACATGGATCCGATGAAGCAGAGAAGGGTCAAGCGAAAGAGATCAGTTCTGAGAATGACGACGAGAACAGTCGAGAAAAAGACTTGGAGGATGACCAAGGCAAAGCCAATGTTGGGGCCAACGTATAACAAAAGTGCGGGGGTGTATGGGCTTCAGGAGACACGGGGGGACTACTAAGTAATGTAAGATGTATCAATAACACTGGATGAGGTTACCCATTCTGCTCATTCAGGATACCCCGCGATAAATATACCTACTTCAAAAGTTACATCATAATCGCTCGTTCATGAACCATCCATGTTTGAAACTACCTTATCAAAAGCATTGTATTATTCTCGAAACCCCCAGCGACCTTGTTCCCAGACACCCAAAGAAAGCAGATCAATAACGCAGCGAAAGCCATCGCTATACCTTCAAAATGTGCAACTACCTCGGAACTATTGTCTTTGTAATGCAAAGACCACGTTGTTGCTCAAGGACAAAGATCGAACAAAGAGCACTCAACGAACCCTCTTTACGACTTAATGAGCAATTGTCACTCCAACAAATGGCACAAACGGAAGCGAACGAGCAATGGGAACAATGAACAGGGACCAACAATGCACGCATCCGCTCTGAAGACTCCTCTCCTGGCCAACTGCCCTATCTTCTCACTACTTTCATCTTCACAGTAGGCACACTAACAGAGATCCACTCCACCCTTTCCACAATCTACCATCGACGTTTCCCAAGCCAATCTAACCACAAATTCCCCCAACAATGGGCTGCACCCCCTCCAAACCCCAAATCTCCAAATCCCAAATCTCCCGCCCCGGCGCCTTCCACCAAAACGCCCGTCCCCTGCATTACCAAGCCCTAAACACCCACAGCAGCCCCTACTCCCAGAAAACCATCAACCATTACGCCCAAAAACCACTCCCCAAGCCCCCCAAGAAAACCACCCACAGCAGCCCCTACTCCCAGAAAACCATCAAATATTACGCCCAAAAACTACTCCCCAAACCCCCCCAGAAACCTCTCCCTCAGAAACCCCTCCCCCAGAGACCCCTCCCCAATCCTCCACCGGCTCCCCTACGCCCTACCAAAAACCCCCGCCATGCAGCCCGAACTATGAATCATAACGCACCGGCCCCGCCCATCCCATCTAAACATCCCGCCCATGCAGCCCGAGCAATGAATTATAATGCACCGGCCTCACCCATCCCAGCTAAACATCCCGCCCATGCGGCTAGGGCTTTGAATTATAGTCGTAGAGAGGTAAGACCGGAGCAGGGAAAGTATGGAAGGGGGAACTTTTTTTGATATGAAGTACGATCAGAAGGCGAAGAGGTGGTGGATGTAGAGGACGGATGGGAAGTGGGTGGTGTAGTGGAATTGGGTAATCGAGTATTAGGTTCGGGGGAGGGTTGCTGGGATGGAGTGATGATGTTAGGAATTGTGATGTTATGAAGTTATGAGATTATGATGTTATGAAATAGGAGTTCTAGGAGGTAAATGTATGAGTAGGGGTATATTGTTGAAGGTTGACTGAGTTTATTGTATGACAGCACCTTCTAATCTCGTGATGATTCCATACCTACGTTATTTAGGTTTAGAAAACGTACACATCATTAACTGTTCACTCGTTCCAACCTTTATTGCTGCTCCATTCGAGTGGCCTATCAGGGTATGCTTCCACCTATTTCTGTGTCTTGGTTTCGGTGTATGGCCACAGGACAATGCGAATAGATGGCGTGGCAAACAACCAGATAACCAAGTACTGAAGAATATTCCAATTTTCTGTAGTAATGACTTGATAGGTACTCATCTTTTATATTTTAGTCCGTGAAGGTAAATAAATGTTATTCCAAGAGAGCAAGTACAGACTCAGTAGGACCAACAATTCTATTTGTTAATAGATCTTTCCACAAGCAGATATACGCTAACGCAAAAATGGAAAGCTGCATATCAGATATTGTAACGTTACCAAGTTCAAGGGAATGATGTTTTCAGATAGTACTGTTGATGGTAGCTTGGGGTTACACGTGACAAGCTAAGGAATGGAGGGTAGAGCAAGAACTGCTATAGAGTAAATGGGTTCCGTTCTTGAAGCCAAGGCGATATCAGTCTCTCATAGTTCTCTATCTTAGTCAGTATTATGGGACAACCATCCCGTCTCGTCGTTCAATCAAACAATAGATCCCATGCTCATGGCTTCTTAACGCCAGTCTCGTCCCATCAACGGCGAATGCGAACTTCTCCTCTAGTCGTGTGCGACTTGAGGACGTGAACGAACCTGGATCCAGTCTCTAATTGGTACAATATCCAAATACACATCAATTGAGGGTCGCAAACGATGTTTTGTATCACCTCGGGTCGTTAGTGGAGGCCAAAAATTATTCTGTATGCGCAATGACGCCAGTTCTCAGATGATAAGATATGAATAACATAGCAAATACTTATTATTACCCAATAGAGCCTTTGAAATGTTCTTCTTAATACCTACTAACAGACGGGCTTTGGACTTTCAAGGTAGTGATATAAGCCAAATCTATAAATCTGTTGCATTTTGGTGGCTTGGAGTATCTACCCCGCATCAGAGTGCCCCACCAAAAATCACAATTACGATAAGTCCTCGACAGTGGCTGATATTATCGCCTTCAAATCCGAACAGAGATTTGCTTTTATTAAGAACTAGATGTTGTGGAAGTTGTGTGGACTTATGATAAGTGGTTGTTTTGCTATAAGAATATCATACGATTGTGTTCTATTTTGGAAGATGCGCGGGCGCTCATTCTTTGGGCCGAGATCGTCGGTAAGCAGATAATTTACTCACACCATCACATCTGCGGCGATTATGAACATTGCTTCTCTATGGTCCTACAACCCCTGGTCGGTGCTCGCAGCGGTATGGGCACTGCCCAGCTGCGTGGTGCTTGCTATCGCTGGTTGAGGTATTAATAGAGGCTTTTGCTATATAAATGAGCAGATGGCCTTCACTGAGCCTAGCAGCGTTCGAGCCATTGACTTTGTATCGCGCCATTCAATCTCCTACACCAAACCACGAAGAAGCATGCAAGGAGAACAGACTACATCGGGAGAGAACGCTGATGAACCCTCTCGCAAATATGTCTTACGCCAAACCTCCCTGGACACTCAGACCCTGGCACCTACCCAGCCCACCTCCGAGCCCCCCTCTTCGACCTACACCATCACCTCCCACCCCACAGGGGGCTTCATGAACCGCCATCCCCACATGGTGATTACAAAGCACGAAAGAGGACTGAACACACGTCTTGCGGAAGTTCGGTTCCAGATGTACGGCTACGGCACCACCATTGAATACAAGGACGCAGGCATCGTGCAAGCCCTCGACTTATCCGATAACCATGAACAACGATACAACTTCTCTATCGGCGGCCAATCACACTGGTGGCAGCCCTTAGGTCCGAGCAAAGCTGTGATGGAACTGGTAAAAGACGATGGCAAGAGAATGGCTCTTTTCGTCCGTGCTGAAGAAGTGGCGCTAAGACGGGCGTCAGCACCAGCTACGGCGAAACACTTTGTAGCAGAAAACGTGGGCGAGATACATATCATGGATGAGTTCGCTGGTGGGCCGGTCGAACTGGACCAGATCCTCTGCACTGCTGTTGCTGTAGTGGAGAGGGTAAAGAGAAGGGCTACAAATCCTGGACTTGCGAGCTGGGAGTCGGTGTCTAGCAAGATCCATTATCCTGGGCGGCGTATCAGTTTCTCGGAGGCGCCTGCGGCCTCTTAAGAATGTTGTGCGTCTCGGGATGTCTCTACTTGGGTTCAATCCTTCCGTGAGGCATTTATTGTCGCTCTTGGCACGTTCAAGTGGTGAATGTATGCACACGATGCTTTCGCTTTTCGTACATTATATTACTGCCGCTCTTTTTCACAGCTATATGAACTTAATTGTACAAGTAATTAGCCCTCTCTCTTTCACGCCTACTCTCGTTCTGTCTTCAGCAATTGTGTGGAAGCTGATAGGTTTGAAGCACTTTAGCTTGTGGTGCTGCTCGCTTGATGAAAGGAAGAAAAAATGCCGACGCTCTCATGCCCTTGTGTTAGGTAAAGTATCAGACGTAGGAAGGTTCGGTATGAGATAGGCATGAGGTCTTCAAAGTGCTTCAGATAAGGAGGTAGTTAGCTTCCTTAGGGGCTCATGGCCCTATGAATCCATTTGATCAAGGAATAGATTTCAAGGGCTTTCAGTCCTAGTCTCGAACTAAGAACCCTAGACGGCGGTCCAAGATCTTGAGGCTCATGGTATAATCAACCTCGTAAAAGGCAGCTAGGAGTTTCACTGTCGTAGTCTTCCTCTTTTGCATAGGCAACGCTGAGCGACTCTTCAAGGAAACACTCATCAATAGCGGCCGTTACATCTAAAGAAGTATCGAAAGTATGCAGTATGAGAAGTTGGTGCCGATGGTAGCAGTCACTAATGCAGCCTCACTGGGTCTAGACCAATGTGTCTAGGCTCCCTCGAGGCTGAGATCCATCAATTCACACCACCAAATCCAAAGCCTGCCCCACTGCTGTCCCCATCAAGTACTTTTAGGTGATGCGCACCGTTCTACCGTCTTCAGCGATCCAAGGCGTATCGACTCCTAGTGTTCAACAGCTAGGCTGACCTCGTTTTCATCGCAGGTGTCAGCCCTTGGCCATCAGCTGCAAGCTCCACCCGTCATTCATTGATCCATCGCCTTCCTCCTCGCCACTAATTCATAGAGTCTGGCGCCCGTCATAGACTTCTATCATGAGTGGTGCAGAGGCCCTCGCAGTGGTTGCTATCATTGCCAATATCCTACAACTTGTCGATTTCAGCAGTAAAGCCGTCAGCCGCGTTAAGGAGTATGGAGAAGATGCACAGGATATCCCGAAGACATTCAAAGACATACAAACTGGGTTGCCTTTGATCGTCCATACGTTGAGTGAGATACAGACTCGTGTATCGGATGGACAAGTGCCAGAAAAAAGCTGCAAAGCTCTGAAAGGGGTGTTGGGGGATTGCAAGGCGAAATTGGCGGAGTTGAATATCATTTTCGACAAGGTCTTGCCGCAAGATGGCGCTTCAAAAGCAAAACGTGCATGGAAGGGTTTAGTGAGCTTGAGCCAGGACAAGAAAGTGGCGGAAATATCACAAGCGTTGGGGAGATCCCTGCAGTCATTGACACTTTATCACGTTGTTGCGGCGCCCACGGCTCGAGACATTCAAGCGTTGGTTGAGAACATCTCAAAGATAGATCTAACTCCAAGCCCTGCATCTGCGGTACAAACCTATTTCGCGGTCCCCACCCTGTCCACCAATGAATTTGTTGGCAGAAAGGAGACAATGGCAGATTTGGCGAGTAAAATATGTCTTCCGGCAATGCATTGCAGAGTTGCAGTGGTCGGCCTGGGTGGCGTAGGGTGAGTAAAGCCTGGATCCCCGTGGTGCCGACGTGGAACCTACACTGACCAGCGAATGCTCCCTCTAGCAAGACCAGATCGGCTCTCCAATTGGCACACAAGTACCGAAAATCTGCAAATATCTCGGTATTCTGGGTTTATGCCTACAATGCGGAGCGCTTGAGGAAGGCTTTTGACGAAATTGCTAAGCAAGTAAAAATCCCAGGCCATCAAAACCCAGGCGCGGACACACTTCGACTCGTCAAGGAATGGTTCGAATCTGATGCCTCGGGCCAATGGCTACTAATTGTCGATAATGTCGATGACACTGAGCTTCTGTACCCCTCTAAACCTCACTGTATTCGCTATGCGGACTATCTGCCAAGGTCTGAAACCGGATCTATCCTCTTGACCACCCGAAACGGCAAAGTTGGGCATGAATTCGCCGCAGCGCATAACGTGCTTACCCTTGCCGGTATGAATGCGGAGGAGTCAGTGTCTCTTCTGTCAACACGTCTTAATCACCACCAGTCAGAAGAGTCGCTCCAGGAGCTCACGGAGGAATTAGGCCATATCCCATTGGCACTTGTGCAGGCGGCTTCCTTTATCATTAAGAATAAAATGACAGTCGGAAGATATCTGCAACTC
Source organism: Cladonia metacorallifera KoLRI002260 (assembly GCA_000482085.2). Classification (NCBI taxonomy): domain Eukaryota; kingdom Fungi; phylum Ascomycota; class Lecanoromycetes; order Lecanorales; family Cladoniaceae; genus Cladonia; species Cladonia metacorallifera. Next base: position 87,362 of record KI911109.1, read on the forward strand.
TACCACCAAAGTGATTGGACCAAGATCCAATTGCTTAGTGACAGCTTCGAGGATGAAGAGCGGCATGCACTGTCTAAGAATCCCATTGCAACAACATGGTCTGTCTCTTTTGAATATATTAGGAAGTACGATCCACAAGCGGCGGACCTCCTCTCATTTATGAGTATGCTTGCTAATGAAGGCGTGCCTGAGTTTCTACTACCTCACGGCAGCGACGCAGTCAAGTTTGAAAAAGCCATAGGTACTCTACAAGCATTCTCATTTATCTCCACAAGATACATTGAATTCGAGGATTCTCGGCATCGATTGTTTGACTTCCATCGCTTGGTACGGGTGGCTATGCGCAACTGGTTGACCATGAATGGTAGATTTGATACTTGTACAGCTCATGCCATTGAAGAGCTTGCCACCGTAATTAAACGCCCGGACATTTTAAAGTACGACTTTTATTCCCAATTCATGCCACACGCAACCGAGCTTCTAGCACTTGAACGGCTCCAAGGAGTCTCCGGACTTGAGGATGTGCCCGCCATATTCCTCAAGCACAAGCGGAAGACAAGATTCAGCTTGCTTCATCGGAAGGCCAAAGAAGAGTGCATGCATGATGGTTCAATCTGCCCACGATGCACGGAACGTATATTATATCCTGTGGCCTCAGTGCTGTTCATTGTCCAAGATCATGCCTCTTCCAGATCATTTTACCAAAGAAGTCTCGCGATCTGCACACATCTATATGGCGATTCTGACTGGAAATCACTAAATAGCCTTTATCGTCTCGTATGGGTAAACAAGGAACTTTCGGACTTTGAGACCGCGGAGATCCTGTGCCGAAAGCTTATCAAGAACTCAAAACCCAAATCTAGACCCGTGGGTGAATTTACCTTGCAGGGAATGACGGAGTTGGCCCAAATATTACTTACAAGCCAGAGACATGCGGAGGCTGATGCTGTTGAAAGACAACTGATGGACATTTGTCATTGTGACATGGATCAAACGTATAGCAATATTAATCTCAGAAGACTAACGGCACTCGCTGATGTTCTCTACACGCGGCGCGAATATGATGAAGCGGCAAAATATCAACGGCGAGCTCTAAAAGGTTATAAAGCTACCGTGGGTTTGCAGGGAATTGATACTATTAATACACTGAAAAAACTTGCATTAGCCTACTTCTTTCTATCACGTTATGATGAAGCAGCGAACTACTGGCGTCTCGCGTTCGATTCCTCTAAGAGTCTCTGGGGACTCGGTGATCCATTCACGATTGATTGCATGCTAGGGCTTTCGCAATCCCTGCGTTGGCAATCCAAGACCACAGAAGCGGATGATCTTGCTGAGTCCGCGCTGAGCATTGCGGCCAAAAGTCTTGGGGATTCTAGTCCGACTTATTTGAGGCATTTGCATTTCCATCGGAATTACTTGCGGGGATATGAACTCAATGATAAATATTTCTGGGACTCGAGCTTGTGAAGGACTGGTGGTGAATGATCAATTACGACGAGAGCTCATATCTGGACGTCTTATGGGTTCGAGATTGATTCAGCCTTGGTCTTGCTGTTCGTCAAAAGATGCTAAGCACAGTATATGCAGCCACCTCAAAGCCTGGGAAGCAGGAGAGTGCGTGAGTATCTCGCCAAGCAATTCCGGCGCTTGAGTTGGGTACAACCTCGAGATACAACCGACGGCTTGCCCAAGAGACTTGGCTGGGAATGTTAAGGGGGACAAGATTTACTGGTGCTGAAGGAGTACGAGGCAGTGGAATGAATTGGATAGAGATTTGGCGGTAGGAACGTAGGGAAACACAGTCACTACCCGGTCTGTTGGAGTGATGGAGTGCAGCTAGGCAGCAACGCCATGCGGCTTGACATAAAAAAGCATTCTCCAATACGAATTATCTACACATATCAGATGGCATATGGAGTATGGAGTAACTAGAAACAACCGCCAAGCAACCAGAGCCCCTAGAGTAAGGTAGTGACAATTTGTAAGTCTTGAGCCCCACCAATCGGACAAGGGGATGGGCCCCTCCAGAGCCCCAACAACCGAAAATGCACTAACGAGTTAAATACAACCTACTTTACATTTTCTCAAATCCTCATATTCACCATTATATCAACTTGTATATATGAACATATAGGAAAATCTCGTAATTCAAAACCGACTCGTAGAAAATGTCCCACCAACAATCAGGAAAGTCTTTCCGCTCCTTCCTCGGCATCGAGCCCTCCAAGCCTACGACAAAGGATAGTGTTTTTGTGATTATTGATGCTGTAAGTACATTTCTTTTTCCGTGCTTGTTATCATATTTCATAAGCAAAAAAACAAAGTATCCTCTCCACAACATCCCATCCCAATCCCCTACCCCCCCCAAAACAAAAAACTAAAGAACCAAAAACAACCCCAAACAAAAAATACTTCCACTCCTTGTCATCACCACCACTCTGTCTCAATTAAGTGTTTATTCACAGCAAAACGAATACGCCCACGGCCTCCTCACCATATCCTCCCTCTCCCAATCCCGCTCCGTAATCCACACCGTCCTTCAGAAATACCGCAAAGACGGCGGAGACATCATTCATATCCGCCACGTGACTCCAGAGGGAGCGCCGCTTTTCACACAGGGGACGGAATTGGCGGAGGAGTTTGGGGAGTTGGTTGAGGGGATGGGTGGGGGGGAAAAGGTTATTACGAAACAGCATCCTAGTGCGTTTACGGGGACGGATTTGCAGAAGGCGATGGAGGGGTTTGGGAAGAAGAAGGTTGTGTTGGCTGGTGAGTCCCTAGTTCCTTTATCAAACGAGATTAATTGGTGAGAGGGCGTGTGTTTGCTGATATGGATTTAGGTTATATGGTAAAATTCCACCCGCGCATCCGGCATAATTGGTCTAAAGCTGGGAAGTTGTAGATCGATATGTTGATGTATGACTTATAGGCACACGTCTGTATCTCGGGTACGTCCCGTGCGGGCGCGGAGCTGGGGTATGATATGTCGGTTTTGAGTGATGGGATTGGAGATAGGGATATCCCTGGTGCGACGGCTAAGCAGCTGGTTGATGTAAGTACTGTCAATGTTTAGTGTGTCCTTCTTGTTGCTCGTGTTTTGTTGCTGGGAAGGAGACGGTGGTGGTTGAAGGAATGGGTTGGGTTTCTATTGTGCTTTTGTGTGGTTAATGATGGAGGCTGACTGACTGTGTAAAGACGGTGTTAGCGGAGCTGGGAGATGTGAGCGCTACGATTATTAGTAGTAAGGACTTGTAGCGAGAGAGGGTAGTGTGAGACGAGGAAGTGGTATGGAACTTTGTTGTGAGACGGGCGTGGGAAGTGTAAGATGCCATGTGAGTGTGTAGACATAATGGTCTGAATTCTGTGGCATCTTTTAGTCTATATCATGATGAGACGCACCCTCCCTACGCCAAGTAGCTCGAGTGATCCATTAGCATACCCTTGAACTATTTTATTCTTCCCAATGCAAGCCTTTCTATTGCCCTATGCAGTTCATGTAACACAGCCCATGCATTTATCATGTATTCATAAGCATTCACATTCCATGTCACATGCACCTGCTTTCACTTGACAGTAACAACCCAACCATCACCCTCTACTTCCCCCTTCCCATTCACCCCACCCCAGATCAGCAACCCGGCCCCGTCAATCTCTTTGCCAATGGGACAGCTAGCAAACCAACCCCTTGGACCCGGATGACTCTTCCCTTCCGTCTCGCCCTCCACAGGCGTCTCAATCTTGACTTCCGCCCATGTACCTTCGCCGGTTGATATGCCCATAGCTGAGCGAGTGGCATCTTTGATGCTGGCTGCGGAGGGTGAAGCAGGGAGGACTTGATAGGACCAGGTGTCTGAGAAGAAGGTGGGGCTGTTGGCTTGTTCTGAAGAGATCGGTTTCTCGGCGTCGGTAGCTTCGGAGGCGGTAGAGTTAGATTTAGGAGGTAGGAATTTCTCTCCAAGGAAGTAGAGGAGATATTCGCGCCCATTGCCTGTTGTGATAGGGGTCAAACCTGCACCTTGGCGAGGCAGAGGGCCGGGGGTAATTGGGTTGGCGGGGAAGTGTGTGGTGGTCCATTTTGGCTCGGCTGATTTGAGCCTGGTCTTGCTTTTGTCTTGGGTGTTGTAGTACGAATCTTTCGTGAGAAGCAGGTAGTGAATATCTCCACCAAGGTCTGACACGTCGCTGCTGCTGCTGACCATGTATAGACCCTTTTGGGTGAGGGCGAAGGATGGGGCAGGGGCTGATTTGCTTGATGTAATAGGATGTTGAGGCAGTCGGGACCAGGTGCGAGTAGCGATATTGAACATCCATACATCATCACATATTGCTTCCAGGTTTCTTTGTCCGCCAGAAATTATCAGCGAGCCGTGGGGCTCTTGAGGCGAAGTAGAAGAGCCCTTGCCGACCAAGCTAGGCAGATTACCAATAGCCGACTTGATTTGATCGCCGTAACCAGCTTCGCTCGACTTATTGGTGTTTGGTAGAGGATGCTCAGTAGCCGCAGCTCCATGCATATATCTTCCATCGGGCACCTCACCCTCAACCGGATCCACATAGCTCCACCCTAGTGTCTTTGTATTAAACACCCACACCCTCCCCTTCTCTTCTAACGCCTCCTGCTCCTCTTCCCTTCCCCCAAACATATAGATCCTTCCTCCCACCTCAACAGCCGAATGGCCAGCCCTCCGTCCCGGCACTGTGCCATCCTCGCCCTCCCCCAATGAAGGCACAACCTTGTAATCCGGCTTTCCTTCATTCGCTGCTTTCTTCAAAGGTAAGCTGACGATGTGAACTTCATCTCCAGCCAGCTTTCCTGGTTCTTCCTCGCCACCGAAGATGTATGCTTGGCCATTGACAACGGTGATGGAATGGTTCGTTCGAGGAAGGAAGGCGTCGCTAGAGATGCGGGTAAATGTTGCAGTAAGGGGTTGGGTGGATTGGGCGAGCCCGTAGGCGGCGAGGGCACCGCCTTCGAGAGTCGTGGAGACGACTTGCTCAGCGACAAGGAGGCCGGAAGCTGTTGCTGGATCCATTTTAGAAGAGGGGATGTGCGCAAGGCTCGATTGAATGATGGCATTGGGGTTACTATGCCTACGCACACTAGTCATATACGGCATCAGCGCGGTATATATAGTGAAATCACTAGAAGTAATTGTACCAACAATAGGAATTCTGCGTCGGTTCGCTCTCCTCATCTCATTCACATCTTCGGGCGCCTGTCAGAAGGTAACTTGCGCACGCGTCTTCCAAATTCTGTGCTTCCCTCCAGACTCTGTGGCCTTATCATTTTGCAATTGACTAGCAAAGAGATGATTTCCGTGCCTTGTAACCTTGTTTCCTTCCCGGCACCGTTCCAAGATCAATCCGTACAACGTGCAAATCGTTTCTAGCCGACTTAACATTCAGACTTTCGAGGCGAGCATCTCGTGTGCTAGAAGGCCACTGAAGGTAGGAGTTGTCACCAAATACATCTTGCTCGTTGGATACATCAGATTCCCGGGAGCTCTTTCTACTGAATGTGCTCCACACTTTCGAGAAATTAACTTTGAAGACATCGAAGAGCGGTCGGTATGTTACGACGCAAGCGCTTATTATGGCCATTGCGGGCTCGACCTCACTCCAGGAGTACTCTGGCGCAAGAGTCACTAGGCAAGCGTTAGGTTCGACTTCTCAGCACTAGTAGGCATATTTGAATTCACCTGTGAGGTCTTCCTTTTGAAGCTCTCCGGTTGTTACGATACGCATAATGCCTGCGATGCAGGCGCTTTTTCCATGTCACCCACAGTAGACAGAACAGGCTTTATTCGGGGGTTTTAGACTTACAGACCACCTAGAAGAAAGACTGCAGACACGGAGATCTTCCTCCGTACGGACAGTTGCAATTTCCACACCTGGTGTATAGGCAAAGACAACACAACAACATCAAGCCCGACATTGCACGCCGTGATGGCCCAGATGAACGTTTGAAGGTTGATACAGTGATAGGTGAAAAGAAGCTCGATGTCGAATGCTGCGGAGAATGGGCGACAACCGAAGACATATATGAAAATAGATAAAAGACACCACACGATACAAACACTCCCTACAACCAAGATCTTCCGTCTGAAGGCGCTAGTAGTGAATATCCGACGGTACACCATAAGAATTGACAATTTGACTATTGTTATGGTGAACGAGTATGTAACCATGCTGCACATCCATACCTGTCGACACTCTTAGCAGATACGACCAGTGGAGATTGCTTGATCACCTTCAGAAGCATTACTATATTCTCAGGTTCCAAGGTGGTTATTGGCATTCCAAAATGGGCAAGGTTGACCGCTACCAAGATCAGTGGTTTGCGGTTCGACAGATTGGCACGACGAACCCAGATATGATATGGCAGTCATGCCATAGAAAGGGAAGAGGCTGAGGATGATCATGAGATCATCTCCAGCAAAACTTGCTTTACTCTTCCACCGCGCCAGAATACGTAAAATGACTGCTACCGTTGCCAGAACCGCTAGCGCTAAGCCAATTCTTTCAATCCTCTTCCCGAGAGTGTTGCTAGCGGCCGAATAATGACTGTCCATGACAGTCATGGACTACGAACTCGGATTAAGATGACAAACACCTGGATTATGTGGTCCTTCTACCAGATAATTGCCAGGTTTTATGAACAGCGACGGTAGTGCAAGACAGGCTTATTATAATGGTTCATACCCTGGTTGTCCTGGACAGAATCGCCGATATTCAGCTGCACTTCTATCGGATATCCATGAGCTCCTTCCGTTCCAGGCGGAATGCATGCACTCATGATAGCCGATCCAACATAATCTTCAGTCACCAATGCCCGCATCGTTGCTACGGTACTCTGACGCTCTAATTGGTTACTATCCATGAATTTGGCCGCTTGATCGGGCGAGGCCAAGCGAGGAGTTTCACAGTAATCAAGACCTCGAATAATTGTCCAATCCGGGGCCGAGCTGTCAGGAAATTACAGCACGTTGGCGGTGGCTTACGGAATTGGATGGCGTAGCACGCCTAGGCCATCAGCATATGCGGGATGCCCCTACAGACAGAATGCCCCGCCCGTGCCACAACCTCACTACCAGCCCCTATCATTTTTCAACCCTACCCACCATCTGGACTGACAGTGAGTAACCAAGATGCATATGAAGGCAGTCAAGCTAGTGCGCCGGAAGTAGCCGGCTTTTTCTCCAATATCTACCCGTCGTACCGCAGCAGGGTTATCGTTATAACAACTTCGCCCCAATTGTCATGTCAGATATAGAAAATCCTCGATGATGCTAACGCCAGGAACGAAAATGCTACCGACCTTGCTGCTGCAATATCCCCTCCTGGATCCTTTCCAGCATGCTTCCGGAGTACAGCTTTACCGTCGTTCGAGCCCCCACATGAGAAACATATCGCTACTCTTTTGGGGCCAGAAGCCTCAACGTCTTCAGGTCCACTTACAATAGTATTACTGCGCAAATCCTGTGCCGCGGGAGACAACGGATCCTTTGTATCATAATCTACCAATGATTTGACCTTTCACGTATACTACCCTGCGCCATCCGAGAAGGATACGCCCATCTTCCCCATGGTAATCTATCACTCTACTCAGCCAGGCCCAGGCCGAATACAAGACACCTCGCCAATGGGCTAAGAGCTATCGGTGCCGCTGCTTAGTTCAAACGTCAAAAGACTAATCCCGTACCACTTCCTCAGCTCGAACTGCAAGATCAAATTTGTAAGGTTGCCAATTGTCCCAGCTCAGTGGTCGAGGGCTGAATGTGCGCCGTGAATATGCATAAATCTCACCCGCAACCCCTCTCACCCTGCTCTTCGCCCACGGCAAGTTCACTGTTTCTTGCAATGCTGCATAATCTCACCACATTTTCGCCTCAATGGCTGTCTGAAACTGTTCTCGCAATGATGCATGCATTCGCAGATAAGACAGGAACAGGATATGGGCGCGCACTGTCCCAGCTTACTCGTCTCTACGCACAATCAGATCTAAGTATTTGATGGGCGGCTCATGCCGAGAATTCTGGGAGGATAATAAGTGCAATTATTTGACTCGTCACATGGCTATTGATTGGAGTTGACCCTGGTGTTACAATGTGCTTCTTCCCTCCTATGAGAGAGCTTTCAGCTCCTCAAACGGCCGCATACCAAAGAGCAGCTTCCCACCCTTCGAACTTCGGTTCAAAACCTCTCGTGCATATGCTCGCATCAAACTTTCATACTTGGCAACATTTTCGACAAAGCTCCCCTGCTCCGATAAGACTTGCGACAGGGTTGCAGCATCACGGATAGCTGTGGTAGCTCCTGCTCCAGCTGTGGGTGACATGGCGTGCGCCGCATCACCGATCAGCGTGACGTGCTTCGAAGAGTCCCATATGGGAATATCCGGTCGCACAGAGATAATTCGTATGATGGAAGCCTTTGCGACGTCCTGAAGCTCGAATAAAGTATGAAATGAAGAGTGCCAATTCGCTGAGCTCTTCCTGCTCAACGCCGCGGCTTCGTCGGGTGGGAGTCTTAGCAGCTTCTCATCCTCGGCATCGAAGTGATCCCCTCTGGCAAGTATAAGCCAGTATACGTAGTCCTCCGGCAAATCGCTCCTAAACTCGTTGTCCTTAAACCTCACGGGTTCTACTATCAGACTCATCGTCACCTCCCCCGTCCTATCAAAGACCATACTCAGGCCCTCTGAGAGCCTGTCGCCATACTTCTCCAAAAGCTGGGGCGTTATCGTCGTTTTACCGTATATGAATCTTCCCCCCGTATCGACAATCTCATGCTCAGGTACAAGTTGCTTCCTAACCCTTGATCTTGCGCCATCAGCACCGACAAGCAAACAACCTTCCACCTCACTTCCGTCAGCGAATTGCACTTTCACCCCTTCGGTTGTCGTCTCAAAGCGAACAAATTCTTTCCCAAATTCGACACAGTCCTCCAAACCCCGAACAAGCACGCCCCGCAAAACAGTACGATCAAGATTTAATGCCTCCTTATCAGTCTCTATCTCAATATCCGGCGCTTTCAGAGCAGGTTCCGACCCCATAGACTCCATTTTCCGTACAGGCGGGTCCCCAAAGCTCACTCCCTCACATGTCTCCCCAGTGAGGGCATCTAGCAGCCGCACGGGTCCCATTGTCTTTGGAACCTGCGCACAAGACTTCTCTAACCTGTCGAAAAGCTCTTCGCTCAGACAAGCGTTTAGCGCATTGCGACCTGTACTCTCTAAGCGAACACGGTAGCCTTGTGTGCGCTGGTTGAACACTGCATCGCGCTCGAAGATGCGGAAAGGGGTGGTGGGATGATTCTTTCGGAGAGCTTGGGCGAAGCAGAGACCTGAGATGCCTGCGCCGAGGATGAGGATCGGTTTGGCGTGGCCGTTGGTGTAGCCGTTGGTATGGCCATTGGTATAGCCATTAGTATAGCCATTGGCGTGGCCGTTGGCATTGGGAGAGTCCATAGTGGAAGTTGTATAAGACTTACGGAGAAATTCCAAAGACTTGTCAGGGTCAACGACTAGAGTCGAGAGTAAGCTAATATAACAGATGATATTCTGTATTTTGTCAGCCTCGATATTCGGTGATTCGGTATTCGGTGTTTCGCCTTCGGTTTAGAGATGATGAGATTTGGTTGGCTACCGAGTTGAAACGAACAACAGAATCGAACCCTCTAATTGGTGGGCTTACATACTAGCTTACGAGTACATTGCTCTCATCAAATATGACTGCGTCTGCACGCGTCTGCATCATGACAACTCCTCCACTCGCGGCTGTCTAGGGAACAGTAGAAGCGGTAAGATTAACGACAAGAGCCGTCTGCGAAGATGAAGGGTAATCATATTGCAGAACCACTCACCGCTCCATCATGATAACAAGATCCTTCCCTTAGGGCTGCCAATGGGGAAGCGGAATCGGTAAATTCTAAGTTTCACGACAAGTACTTGTGAAAACCGTAAGATCGCTATATCGATACCCAAGTCGCACAATTCGATCCAATAGCTCCTTTAAAAATAATCCAATCAACTCAAATCGTTGCTGGGTAATAACACTTATACTTGGGTAGCCGAGTGATCGAGCATTTGATTGACCAACGCTTCAGCCACCACCTCCACTCACAGTTCTAGAGATTCCAAAAAATAAGACGAACAAACGACACACTTCTTAACCCACAAAGGGAAAAGTACCAACGACACACTTGTCAACTCAACATTTCAAGCAGCTTCATTGTAACTCGTCGCAGCAAACAACGCCATCTAACAGCTTAGCCCTCAACAGAATATACCACAGCAGCATATGCAGCAACGGTGAATTCAAGCCTTCGAGGTAATAGGGAGGAGTGTAAGGTTGATATTTCTGGTCGTTAGACAGTCACTTCTATGCAGATGCTACGATGGCTGTGCTTTGCATTTACAACCTCGTCTAGGAACACGTATGAACTCCAGGAGCGAGTGTGCAAGTGAATACCCAGGGCCTATTGTACAAGTGATCTCGGATCTATCTAGCAGTGAGGAAAGACAACAAGATAAGGTAGGCTTTGCGTGTTTCAATAACACTAACGGAGTTGAATGGCAAAAGGATTCGACAGATCGTTGACTTTACAGTATTACGGAAATAAGGTATACAAGCATTCTCTCTTTATTAAATACACGGATCGGGTATCTACTACTACTCTCTTCAATTGATAACAAAGGAAAGTCCATGCCATAAGGTTATGATCCCGGTGATCTAAAACCAATCTATATAGCAATATGCAAGCTTCAACATCGTTAGTTTCCATAACCAAGAAAAGCGTCGGTGGAAGTGGTCTTACGTATCTCTTCGTCTAGGACCAGACGAAACTCTCATCCACCCCCATTTCCCTTTCCTTGCCTACCTCTTTCTTTCGCCTCCGCCTCCGCCTGCGCCTTTTCCCGCGCCCGCCGCGCCTCCTTCGCCCTCCTGATCACTTCTTCTCTCCGTTTTATGTCCTCCATCATTTCCTTATCATATTCTCCGTACCACTGCTCCATAGCCTTTATGGTGAGGTCCGCCTCCTTCCTGATACTGGCATAATCTTCCTTTGCCTTTTTTGCCTTGTTATTCGCCTCTTCCGCTTTTCGGATCTGCTCTGCTTGCGCCTGCCTCGCCTCTGCTTCCTTAATCTTTCTCTCCTTCTCCTGCCTCATCTCCTGCCTCACTCTTTGTTCCTCTCTCAGCGCTTCGTCAAGCTTCTGAATCTGGTCTCTCATCGCATCCTCCTGTGCTTTCGCTCTCTGTGCATCCTCCTGTGCTTTGGCTCTCTGAGCATCCTCCTGTGCTTTCGCTCTCTGAGCATCATTCGCATCTTCGGGATGGGTGGACTCAGGATTCCCGGGCCCATGTTCCGCGTCGGGATTGGTATTTGATGGGTCTTCGGCTTGACCGGTCTGGGGTAGTTCTTCCGGGATGTGATTTCCCCAATCGGTGTAATCACCCCAGCCTGGTCCTTTCCCACTGTTCTGCGACCAATACAACTCCCTCATATTCTCAATGGTCACCTGCGAGGGTCCCACATTCGAGTGATTCTCTTCCCACCAATCCCGGATGATCTGATCCGAAGTCTGCGCGAGATCATGATCCATTTGCAACTCCATAGCTTGCTTCTGCGCCAAAGTAAGGCCTTCTTCTAGCGCTTCGATTGATGTGGCCTTGGCCTTGCCTTTCCCTTTGCCTGGAGGACCTTGACTTCCCTCGCCAGGTTTATCATCACCTCCACCGGGGTTATCATCACCTCCACCAGGGTTACCATCACCTCCACCGGGATTATCGTCACCTCCACCAGGGTTATCATCACCTCCACCGGGGCTATTGCCATCTCCACTACCCTCCTCCGCACTACCGTCCTCCGCGATCATACTCGAATAGTCCTCTGCATTGTACGCCGAGCCAGGACTCCCACCTTCAAACCTATCCGATGGAAAGTTCTGCCGAACGAAGCGAGAGTATTCAGATTGAATCATGTTGGATTCTTGCATTACATCGTTTCCCGGTCCTAGCCTTTTTCCGTCCAAAGTGAGTCTTCCGTCCTTATCCACCCAAAGTTTGTCGACATTCTTCCCACCCAGGGGCGAGTTCCCCGGCCCTACCGCAGCGCATCTGTTGTCGTAATAGCGAATACGAGGATCGCCAACGCGAAGGCGGACGCCATTCTTCAACTTGTTTTTCCCGAGATAGGCAATCTTGCCATCTAAGGTGAGTCGCGCATATCCTTCAGGAACCTTCAGAACTCTCCATGGCATGCCTCCCTGAATTCGCAAAACTTCTCGAGCACGGGGCAATTTTTCTGCCGAATCTAAGGATTGTGCATGAGTCAGACGTTCTGGTTCTCCCTCCCTTGCTGCAGGTCTAGGCCAATTTTCAGGAGGCTCTAGGCAGCCTTGTGACTCTCTGTGGCTATTGTAGTTACATGAGCCAGGATCTCTCTCGAAGGGATCCCCCGGCCGGCGAAGCTCGTCTCCAAAGGTAGGACCCTGGGTGCTTTTTAGTAGCTATTACAACAAGTTTCGCGAATGAAGACTTACTTCATATTTCAGCAATTGCCGATGCAATACTTTTAGTCGGTTCTGCAACATCCATTTTTGTCCAGCACTAGGAGCGGCGAGGAATTTTTCTTGGCCTTGATCATAGTGAAATTCTCCCCAACCCCTGTAAAGAGCCTTGAACCAGAGTGCCATTCTTTTAGTCCACTTACCTTCTTTGGCTGCTTCGTAAATGTCTCGCGCTTCTTCTGCGGGATCCTTTGGTCCTCTTTTTTTTTCTTTTCCTTCCCGGTCCAACTCGAACTTGCGGAACTTCCAAACCATGGCTGGGATAGCGAACATGGGGAAGCCAAATCCGATAAGAATCCCCAACGTGATTGCCACAACCTTTTTTGAAGGCCCTTCATCGATAGCCTCTTTATCGGCTGGTTTCGGCCCTCCTTCGGGATCGGGGACACGATGATCATAGCCGTCGGCGCCTGCTTGCGTAATTGTTGAAGATGATGGACCATGATCATAGCCGTCGGCGCCTGCTTGAGGGATTCTCGAAGGTGTTGGCCGTTGATGAGGAACCTTTCTGGCTCTTTCTGTTGGAATCAGAACGTATGTTTCATTCCCAAAAGTTGTAAGTCTGCAACCCGGAGGCAGCGGGAACGGAAGCTCGGTAGTCGATGGAGACAGATTCGATGTGACGGATTGATTCGTTGTCGATGGTTTCGCTGTAATAGATGCCAAGCTGGACTGCCCCGGTGACTTAGAGCTGCTAGCTGGAGGTAAAGTGAACCTCGTCTTCGACGGAAAAGAATAAGGCGGGTGTGATCTCGACGAAGGTGATGATGGTAGTGTGACTGACGAACTTTGGGGGGAGATGGAGCTGGTTTTTGCGAGTTTGACTTCTGCTTGGGTGATGTCATTGGGTCGAGTAGTAATTTCGCTCAGGGAGGATGGACGAGATATGCTGTTGACTGAATAATGGGCCGAGCTGAATCCATGATTGGCCTGCGTAGAGTTACTCGACGGTCCGAGAGACGTTGATGTTTTGTTCGTAGAGTGGCGTGTCTTTGTGACACTTTGATCGCCTAATTTGAGATTTCTGCTTAGAGAGTTAAATATGATATCTGTACTGTCTCGACGATATGTAACACCGGCAGACGCGGGTAAAGTAGTGATGTTATGAGGACGATGACTTGCAGCAAGGAATCCATGGAATTGAGAAGAAGACGGGCGCCCTTGCGTTGCCCCGACCGAGTTCATGGTCACCAGATGCAAATCCGAAATGACAGTGCTGCCCCATGTGCTCAGCGAAGAGTTTGCGATGAAGCTCGTATGCCACTTTGGGAGACGGAATTTTGTCGAACTGGTAAAAGGTGGGCTGCGAGTATGATGTTGCGGAAGTGCTGCAACCGCAGAGACTGGACAGATGAAGTAGAGGAGCAGGTTCAAGATGAGTAGTGGTCCATATAGTTGTGCCCAAGTGTATGCTATAGCTCGTTGTAACTTCCAAGCGGAATGCTTAGCCCCGACTAGAGCCATCGCTGCTCAGTTGCTGTATGTGCTGTAGCAGTTGCGCAGATTGGATAGGTAATGCGAGACAGAAGTAGAGGAGAACAGATGACTTGTGAGTGAAAAGGCAGTCTGAGTCAGTGCAAGACCTAATGAACGCCATCGTTGAGCTTCGCGGCCCTTGCCCTAGTCCCAACGATAGGTCGAGGCTGAAGTAACCAAAGTTCCTAGCAGAGTAGTGTATGAGTGGCAATCGCGTCTAAATAAGCAGTCAGTCCTCGGTAGCCAACGCGCGTACGTAGATAAATGTTCAGGGGGACACTGTGCTGAGAGAGAAAATGTTTGAGCACGGCTGAGAACCCCGGTAGCTTCTTTCTTTGTGGGGAAAGCGCGGTCAAGAACTTCTCGAGGCTGATATGGAAAGAGCGCGTTTGTTAACTTTTCTACGTAGCCAAAGACAAGTGCAAAGCTCCCCATATATCACGGAAATCCGAGCTTGTGGACAATATATAGCAGCTTTATCCCTCTACAGAACACCAACAGACATGAGGCGGTATTCTTCGAGGAATCGAATCGTGTACGCACAAATAGTCGTTTCTTAAATGAGATGCATGTATCTAGAAAAGCCAACGAGTCTTAGATGTTATAAGGGTGAGGGGTATTACACGAATCATCAAGAATCAAAGGAGATCCAAATAGTAGGGACGATGTTCAGATCTAATGGCCCCCAATCTCACGATTTGACGAGGTTGGCGGGTCGATTCCGTCTAATCGGATGCTTACGGAAAAAGCGTATATATAGTTTGGTATAGGCCCGCCATTAGCAGCGGGCTACGGCTAGATCCAGTCCATGTATGCATCCGTATGAGAGGAATAAAATTTGAATACTACAGACTCAGCTAGTTCCTCCCGTGGCAAGCTTTCCAGGGTGAAATGAACAATAGAGCTTACCTTATGTGTTCAAAGCAACATAGCAGCCTTGCGGAGCAACACAGCAGGTAGCCTTGCGGCCTAGTCCAAACACTAGTGGCGCTTGTTGGGGCGCCAAGCAGCTCCGTAGACGTCTAGGCAAGGCTGGCGATGCCCAACGCCAAGCACAGGAAACTTTGGGACCAGGTCTCACGTTCTCCGCATGCAGAGGAAGAATTTGTAGGCAAAGCTGATGATACATGTGGAGCTTTGAATATGGATGGAGCTGCTGACCCGAATGACAGAAATTGATCCAATGAATATGGACCTATCCAGTTATACGCCCAGCTTTTGGGGTCAGTGAACCTATACTTTCTCCCTTCCATGTCTTTCCTGCTCTGCTTAATAATCGAGCCAACCGTGCTCCTCCAAAAACAGCAGCACCTCCGTGTTGCACCCCCAATTGCGATCACCAAGCGCCTCTACCTTCAGTCCTTCTAGGCTAGAGGCTCTGGAAAGAGCGACATAGTCTTGAGCTTTTTGAAATGTCCTGCTCAGATCGACGATCACCCGTGATAGGGTCATCCCCTGGGATTTGTGGATAGTCATAGCCCAAGCAGCGACTAGCGGAACCTGGGTTCTAGAAAGCAGGCTGTAAGGTTTGCTATCACCAAGCTCACTCATCATGCAGTGTGCATGGATCGTTCGTCTCACGCCATTTTGAAATTGCACGATAGGCCATTCGCAGACTAGTGCACGCTTCACAAATTCTCTAATAAGGCCATTTTTGCGAGCTTTGTAGTCCCCATGCTGTTGGGGAAGGCTGCCATCATTTAGGGTCTCAAAGCCAACGATAACTCCTTGGGTGCCATTGATGAGCCCGGCGTTGAAGTCGAGATTTATAAGGAGGATGACCGACATGTTCTCCTTCATTTCCAGGATTGGCTCAAACCTGTGTTCCTCAAGCGCCAACAATGTATGCAAGTATGAACCGCGTTCGGACTTCTTTTCAAGCTCTACATGTTCACGATTCCAGAAGAAGTTATCAAAGCAATCGAGCTTTAGAGATCGGCCTTTGAGACGAGCCATTTCTGCATCGTTAACTCGGCCTACTTCAATTCGGGTTGGAAACAATTTCACTGCCCCAGTAGTTTCGCACTTATGCTTGAGCAGTAAATTCTTCTCGCCCTGATCAAGCGGCCTGCCAAGCCTACATTTGTCCAAGAGAGTCTTAAAAATCGGCTCCTTTTGGCGATGCACCTTTTTCAATCTGAAATGCACAAAGTCACACTCTTTCCAAGCCTCGCTGCAAAATGCCCACTTTGCACTATCATCAAATTCACCGTGTTCTTCACATTCGTACAACTTCCCTTCCGAGTGACGTATAAGCTCGGTGCCGCACTCCATGCAGAATTGGAATGGCCCAACAGGCGGAAGCTGACAGAAGTCGCCGGTCACAATGATCTGCACACCTCCAAATGGCTTCTTCTCGTTCTTCTTGCCTCGTGCGCTTTTCATCACACGATTTAGGCGCTCGAGAATCTGATTTTCTACCATGCTGATCTCATCAATAATAAGGACATCGGTTTTGTTGAGCCTCTTCCAGTTTCGACGCTTATGAGCATTTTGCTCTAATTCCTTCATGGGTTTTTTCAGAGTATCTGGCGTCCATCCCGCATAACTGTAGAGCGTCTCACCTCCGACTTCTAGTGCGGCCCTGCCAGTTGGGGCAATGATGGATACAGTGGATCCTCGCTCTTTAAGCCGTGCCACGAAGTATCTCAAGACGGCTGATTTACCACAGCCCGCCGAGCCCGTGTAGAAGACATTACGGCCCTTCATGATAAGGTCGACCAATTCAAGTTGTTCGTCGCACAGCTGCGGTTCGGTACAAGGGGCTGTATTGCACTCGTTTTGTATAGCAATACTTTCGGGGAAATCCCCATAATCAGTACTATTCCCAGAGTCTTTCTCTGAGGCCGTTCGTTTGTCGTTGGGGGCTTGCTCTTGGAACGGATAAGCCCGGCCATGAGCATCCCCCGCGTCTTCACAGAGTGCATCAATAACGGGGTAATGAATGTCGAGGTCAGCCTGGTCGGTATCATGCTCTTGAACTGGCACGACTTCCCAGTCATCGTCCGCAATCGTAGTAATATCGGTGTTGTAGGCGTCGACACTGGCTATGTTGTCCTCTGTAACTTGGCCCATAACGTCGTCTAGTTCGCCTCTTAATGAGTCGCCGCTATTGAGCTTCTTCTAATCGAGCTTAGTATAGATGGGGGTACAGTGTGGCGGATTCGTGACATGGCCTACCTCTCCCCGGGTCTCTCGGCTCACGAGAGGGGTCTGCCTCTTTGGCAGATTACTGGTCGTAGGAGGGCGACGTGAAATTATCTGAGATGCTGATCCTTCTGATAGCACTCTGTTACGATCTGTGCACCTTGCCTTGCTCTGGGCATTTCTTTCTGCTTGCCAGGATGGGGGCCTTTCTTTCTTTTTCAAATCTTGTTTTATTGGAGGCGTCCGAAGCGGAGCGCCAGGTAGTTGATTGCTTGCGGCATATTGTATGTAGTCTTCTTCAGCCTTTGCCCGTCCGCCGTCCTTCTCGGTATAACCCTTGTATTTATTGTTCGAGAAGCCATTCACTTGCTGATCAACTTGTTCCCTGTAAGATTTGTGAGCAACTGGGAGAAATGCATTGGGCGATTCAGGTATTTACCAAGTTCTGTAAACCCCAGGCTGGTAACCCTTGAAGACAACATACGCAACCTTGGGGTGCTTGCCCATGTTGCGCGACAGTGATTGGCTGTCGGGCCTTTGCAAGGAATGTGTATTCACGCATGATGCAGAAATTTGATATTGACCAAATAATTGTGTTAGGAAAAAAGTGGCCCGCCACTTCAAATCATCATCGCAACAAGGCCTGGAAATATTGCAGAACTGAACAAGAATGTCCATTAGGACCAGACGGACTTCGTAACCGAGTTCACTCCTCAACTAAACGACTGAAGAGCCCTATAGGGCTGAGCCTGGAGCTGTCAAAATTGTCCCCAAGCGCCTTAGCTTTAGATGTTTTCGGGGGCCTAAGGTACCCATCATCAGCTTTTGGGTCCAGCCCTGCAAGGCTGTGCAGTTGATAGCTGTCTTTAGTTTTATTGATGGGTGAACGCTTCTATGTGCACTCCCCCTTCAATCGCGCTAGTTCTATTGTGGAACCAATTCCCAGAGACCGGCTTAGAGCGCTGAGCTCATTGTACTCTTTGTTGCAACATTATCACTCGCCATGCCAAACAGCATTTCAGTACCAAGCTACACATGTCACAAAGGAATATGCATGTCGGCTTTGGAGCTATCGAGGACGTACCAAAATCATTTCCAGACCTCAAAATCGACTCCCACTCCTGTGGAAGACGCTCGACAACTTCAAGTCACAAGCTGGAGCTTGCATGATCGATGTGAACATACAGATAGTGTCTCTGCCCATGGTAGTGGCTGTCATGAGAAGGTCAAAGAGCTGGAGAAAATACTAGCAGACACGCCACCTACGCACAAAATCAGACCTTAGCACGTTCGAATAAAGGCGTTTGCAAGCGTACATCGAAGCATGAAAGTCAGGGGTCTTGTGGACATCTAGCGCGGCTATATGAAGACCTTGACATACAATCAAGTCGGGCGGCTGGGTGGCCTCGACCTATACACAACAAGAAGTCGTTCGCGGCCTTCCGAAACCAGGGCGGTCGCCTCAATCCCCTTCGACAGGGTCTACGGCCAAACAAATTGTTCTGGCATCATCTCTGAGCTTGACAAGAGATTATAGACTCGACGACGTGTTGGTCTCTCAGGCAAAGATGGCGTTGGGTAGGGATTAATCTGTGCTGCCAGATGTTGGCCGTAGCCAAGTTCTCGGCCGCATATCCCAGATCGCCATCGAATATTGTTGTAGTATCTTGAAGGCTACCTGTCAACGAACATGGTCTGGGTGCCGGTGGCATCTCTACCGCAGTTCAACAAAGGATACAGAAACATTGTACAAATGCTGAGCTTGCAGGCCTGTGACGAGCTGGATCTTATTTACGTCTCGGACTGTTCGTGACTGGCTTAGTAAACCTGGCCATGGCTCATGGCCAGTTATCTTGGATTCGGATGGCGATTTAGAATTGCTTTTCAAGAAGTCATCCAACCCCATCAATGATGGTGCTAATACTGAATTGTCCCGCTTCGTCCCGCAAAGTTCTACAGGAACAATGATTGTTAGAACAAGGGACTGAGAAGTAGCAGAGAGAACAGGAGACAGACAGAGCTCTATTATGATATTTGCAATACGTAGTGTTGGGGGTGAAGAATTTTTACGGTCAAAAGTTACGAGAAGAGTTCAAGGCCTAAAAAGCAGATGCACGTGAGTCTGTCGGTTCATTGGGAACTTACCATTTGCAATCTCGCAGTCATCTGCCTTTGATACCCAAAAAAAGCATGGACGTCCGCGAATACCTCGAGGCACTCAAGTCGACCGTCTCAGAGGTACAGGATTTTCTATCCCAAAACCTTGGAGACCACAGGCGAAATGTAGGCGAGGAGCGAAGGGATAGCTCCATCTTAAGTTCGTAGAGGCTATCCTATAATCAACTCGCCTCAACAGCCACAAGTTTTCAGGTGAAGATGATTCAGACTGC
The DNA here is from genome assembly GCA_000482085.2 of Cladonia metacorallifera KoLRI002260. Taxonomy (NCBI): domain Eukaryota; kingdom Fungi; phylum Ascomycota; class Lecanoromycetes; order Lecanorales; family Cladoniaceae; genus Cladonia; species Cladonia metacorallifera. The sequence goes on from KI911109.1 coordinate 106,952, forward strand.
ACGGCAGCCTGAGACCATGGCAAGAGACTGCATTGCGGGTCTTGTCTGAGAGGTTTCCAATTGGTAAATATGAAATTCGCAGCATTGTGAACTACATTAATTTTTTCTTATGCAAAACGCTATCAACATTTATAAGGCTTAATCTAATGACCAGGGTTTCGATGGTCCAAACACTATCCACAGCTTACATAGGGCATACATGAGCACCAGGTTCACACACATCGCACTGACTAATAACGCACCTAACACAACTTCTTCTTCTTCTGTGGAGCTTTTCTTCGTCAACCGCAGCTCCGCATTTCGAACACCAATGCATTGCGAAATCATCACGTCGGAGAAAGGCTGCGATCTCAGCCCGATGCGGTATGCTACTTCGTCCGAAGACCTTTGTGCGGAGCTGGTGCTCGGATGTCATCACCTCGTCCATGGTAGGTAGCAATCGGACATAGGTGCCAGAATTAGCCACCATAATAGGGGAGTCGGTAACATAGTCTTTCTGCTGTATGTATATAAGTCCATGCAGGCCTCTTATCAATTGAGGCCTGATACCCTCGCTTACGAGTATATCGCGCAGCAATCTTCCAATTGTTGACGCCCTGTTCGCCCAATCTTCCCTGCGGGCAAGTATAAGAGTGCCCCAAGAAACGAGAAGATCTTGGGCAGTGGCCACTGCCGTAAATCGATCTTGCCAATGAAGAGCGGCAAGGAGACGATCATGGATCCTCAACTTCTCGATATTGATTCCTCGCCATTCAATCGCAATACCATTCGTTCGTACTGCCTTGCCGAAAAGTACTAGATCCGGGAATCCCGATTTCTCATATTGGGGTAACTGATAAGCAAAAGGCGCCCCGCACCTCATAGCTGTCAATGCTTCGTCAACGATAAGCACCAAACAGTACTCTCTGCATGCGTCAACAAGATGCTTCCATGCCACGCTGCTGATCACTCTCCCATCAGCAGCACGAACGATCTCCACGATCAATGCTATGCAACCCTCACCCTTGGCCTTCCTCACCTGGCTACTGATCTTCTTTGACGGGTGCGTCTTAATAATAAAGGGCTTGGGTCCATTCGCCAAGGGTCGCGCATATGGCAGTACAGATTGGTAAGCCATCGGCCCAAACACAGCACCATATCCTCCCTGCGCAAGAGCGATGCGTGGATTTTCCATGTTGGCGTTTTCCAGTAAATCGACATCGACATCCATCAGGGGACTGCTTGCAGAGTCGCTCCTGGGACTGCTTGGAGAGTCGCTCCTGGGACTGCTTGCAGATACACTATCGGAAGTGCTTGCAGAGTCACCAGCGGAACTACTTGCAGAGTCACCAGCGGAACTGCTTGCAGCATCACTCGCGGAACTGCTTTCAGGATCATTCTCTGAACCATTCGCGACATCCATCAAGTGCAACAGCAAACTCACCAAGAGACTTGGGTTTGCAGCATCACTTACATGGCCATGCACGCTGATAACGTCTGCAGTAAAGTATTGTTGAAACGCCTCTTGGTAGTACTCGCGGATATCGAAGGTGTGGTATTGTACCAATGATGGTGTCTTGTTCAACATCCTCCAGTATCCAGCAATATCTCTGTCTACTGTCTTGTCTACAGGGTTCTTACGAGTGAGGAAAGAGCCGAAGGATTGGTGAAAATCGAGGTCGGGGAAGTCTTCTGGATGGCTCGTGCGGTCGTGTCGTTCTTGATCTCTCGCTTGGGAGTTTCGGCGTCGGGGTACGCCACTTCGCCTTCTTCGAGGATGCTTCTGAATTCTGCCTCTATCTGTAGGTGCAGATTTTCCGGATGCTCGGCCATTGCCCTGCTTTGCTGATTTTCTTCGGGCTATTTGCAAATCGCCCCTGTCACGGGCCGTCATCCAGGCCCAAAGTCGAGCGAGATAATCCAGGTTGTCAATGCTTTCTTTGACGTGCTGGATTTTTGTATGCAGCACAAGGAAGGTATTTTTTATTTCTAAGCTGATAACACAAAGTCTGACATGAATTGAAACGAACAGGAGAGGTGGGTATTAAGTCACAAATTGCTGTACAAATTTATTAAAGCATTGTCTGATTGCACAGTGTGGATAAAGGGAACAAATCGCCCTTTGAGGTTGAAAGCTTGGAGCGTTGTTTAGACGGCAAACCCATTTTCGCATACAAAGAAGGAATCCTTTCAACACAGAGGTAATTTTCTTTTCTCTTTGATTTCGCGACAACTCAGATTAATCCAATTAATTAGATTAGCAACCGCTGCGCATTGCGAATGGAGACAACGAGTCGGTTTTGAAAACTCCATTTTGCGTGATTGTGCATGCTTTGTGAAATAGGTGCAATCTTATCTCTTTCTCTTGGGCACCAAAGCCGAGCAAATAACCATATGGAGAACCACAAACTGACAACCTCTTCATTATTATTGAAAGCCCTTGTAAACGGTTTCCATCGTTTGTCTGTTTGCACAATGAAAAGGAAGCCAAAAACAAACCTGCCATTGTCTAAACATACAATTTCTTGGTCCAGGAGCTTTTGATGGCGGACAACCATGCTATCAGTGTCGATGCCCGTAATATAGACTATTTCCATGGTTAACGGAGCCAGCGTTTCTGGTTACGATTATCGTGAAACAATCATGGGCTACCAGTAGGGATGATAGCGGCCACCACGTCAATGAGATAGGCTTAAAATTGGAGCATCAGGTACCACAAAGTAACCTCTACCATCTTATTCATGAATCCTTTCAAACTCAAGAACACCACACATCATTGTGGAGAAAACCGAGCACCAAGTGAAACCTAACGATTCTTTTTGTTCCGACATTCTACGAAGCGCCCACAATAAGATATGTACATCTCTCAATCACCGCTGAAAGCTTCCAAACCCTCCACGGATGAAGTTCGTATACGTGATGTATAATAGTACAAAAACGTCCCTGCCCAGTAGATTATCTACAATCTTCTCCCGCACGAAGCGAGGACCAATAGCAAAAGTCAGACTACTAGGGCAGAAGCTCCCCATCTCTTGCTTGACATCCTAGCCTGTCTACCTCTTCAGTGGCCCTTATCAGGAGACCAACATATCTTACATCAGCCCTAGTACATATACCCCTCATCCACGTCCGTGTTCCCCTAGGAAGGCCTGCAGAGGAAGTGATATATGAGGCTAGCAAAATGGCCACCGTACCCACAACCAGAGGCCTTACCCAACTCCTTCATCACACATCAATGCATCCTTTCCCTTCTTTTCTTGCCTGCCCATCACTCTCACTCCCACCGTAGCAGCTCCTTGCCTCCCTATCACCCCATCCCATAAACCCATCCCTTCAAGTCCTAGAATACTACCTGTAGGAGGGTCTAAGCTTTGCTAGATGCCCGTATATAGGTAAATTTGTGGCTGCTATGAAGTCAAAGCCGTGAACACCAGTCTTAACCTGGATATCTGGTCAACAGCAAGAGCTGAGTCGAAATCGAAAGAAAATGTGTATGATCCTGGATCACCGATGTGGCGAGGAAAAAAATCGTGTCTGGAGGGGGATGTACAAGGGGATGAGCTAGCTAGGTGTCAGTCAGATAGTTTGTCTTGGTGGTAATTGTGGGTGTTAGGTACTTCAATAACGGGTTCTGCTGTGGATGTAGGTATAGAGGAGGGACTGGAAACGGATTAAGTGTCCTTTGGTGTATATATTACTGCTCATCGCTGGAATGCAGGTATATCTGATCTGAGGCAAATAACCACCTTCTGCTCTTCAATCGAATTTTTCTGGTCTGTTTTGTTTGCGTCCTGAATGCATCCGCGAGCGAAGGAAGTACAGGATCCCATCCCGCGGATCCAGAATGTAGAGAGGAGGCGTAATAACGTTATTGTGATGTGTGCCGGAAGGTTGGAACAGAGAAGAAGCGGTGCTGAATCGGTGTTATGCGAGAGGTCTGTGCTAGATCACGACGACTGTATAGTCATTAGCGCTGAGAAGGGGATAGCAAAGAGCCATATCCTGCTAAACATTCATTGTGAAATGTAAAGCTATGTACAAGGTTGGACAAACAATCATACAGAATAGTTCAATGAAACTCAAAAACCCACTACAACCCAACCACACACGTCCTATCTTTCCTCTACGTAGTAGCCATCGCCTTCTTAATCTCCTGAATGGCCTTCCCCGGATTCAACCCCTTCGGACAAGTCCTCGAGCAGTTGAGAATAGTATGGCACCGGTACAAACTCATATTGTTATCCAATGCAGCCTTCCTCTCTGCCTTCCTCTCGTCTCGACTATCAGCTAGCCAGCGGTATGACTGGAGTAGCACGGCGGGGCCGAGGTATTCTTCGCTGTTCCACCAGTACGAGGGACAGGAGGTTGAGCAGCAGGCACAAAGGATACATTCATAGAGACCATCCAGCTTTTTGCGGTCCGCGGGTGACTGGCGGTGTTCCTTGCCCTGGGGGTTGGGTTAGTGACCGGGTGAGGGGCAGTGGTGGGGGGAAGGGGGATGACGTACGTCTGGGCTTTTGGTGTCGCGCTGGAGGAAGGGCTTGATGGATTTATATTGTTTGTAGAATTGGGTAAGATCCGGGACGAGGTCTTTGACGACGTAGGTGTGGGGTAATGGATAGATACGCGACTCGTGGGAGGTATTGGTTGGGATGCGGCCTATACGTAGTTCAGTCAGTGACAGTGCTGTTAGGTTCATAGGCTGTTCTGGTCATACATAAACAGGCCAAGGTATTGACACCATCAATATTCATGGCGCAGCTACCACAAATGCCCTCTCGACAACTCCTTCGGAAGGTTAATGTAGGGTCCACCTCATTCTTAATCCTGATCAACGCGTCCAACACCATGGGCCCGGTCTTGTTTAGATCCAGAGTATAAGATTGCATCTTGGGCTTTTCGGTAGGCGTATCTGGAGACCATCTGTAGATATGGAAAGTCTTTGTTCTCGCATCTTGTGTCTGCTGTGGTTCTTCAACTGTGGATGTCTTGTTCGGCGGGACTGGTGGTTGTGTTGATGACATTGATTCGCCCAATTTTGCTAAGGGGTCAACAGTGGCATAACTTCTGGCTGTAATGGGTGCGCGGAGGGCAGGAGAGCGTGAGCAGGCGAGGAGGCGGGATGTGGACGTGCGGAGAGCGGCCATTGTGGCTGATAATGGAGTAGGGGCAAAGCAGATGATTCGTGGGTATATGCAGACTCTTCGGGGGAGTAAGTAAGTGGAAACAATCGTGTATTACTCCTGTGTAATGTTTGGTGGTGGGATATAATTAGGATGGAGGAGAAGATGATGTTGATGAGGCAAATGCACTATCAAAGGAACCGAGGCGGAACTAGTCCCGCTAAAACGTTTCCAGTTAAACGGGTAATGAAATTACAAGCGTCATGATTGGCTACAGAGCGAAACGTCTATTTCTCTCCTGTCACAAGTCATATAGGATGTAACATGGTCAATCGAGTATGCTATAAGTGGAATGTAATACAGTACATATTTAGCGCCTGCAATCGTGAGGTGAAACTCTACCTCTATATATCATGAACTGACTACCGTCGCCATGGCGTTAATCCTACTCATCCACATCATTCAAACAGTCATTGACCCGAAATCAACAGTCAGCCTTTTCCAGTGCCGTTCTTTTGTTTTAAGCATCCCGTTTAACTTGCATGTTCAACTTTCAAACATTATCTACAAAAAGCCATGGGGAACGCAAAGACCGAGGAAGCTTTCACCGAGATCGAGCTACCACAATTTAGAACAACAGGCAGCCGTCGTGAAGAAGATCAAATTCCGTTAGTCAAAAATAGCTCTAGAGGCAGTACTCTCTACGGTTCCCATCGAAAATACTGCACTTTCATTGGGCACAAAGCATGCTTCATCTAGCTGGCCATTGTGGTCACTATGGTGGTCATTGCACTAGGCGTTGGTCTCGGTGTTGGCCTAAGTAAGAAGCATAAGCATGAGCATGAGCATGAGCATGAGCTTGGGTCTTCGATGTCTGTATCTTCCTGCCGCCTACCATTTCCTGGCGAACTCTCGTTAAATATAATTATAGAATATACTACACAGGCAAATTGAGCCACTTTGGGCCTGCTTTTGTTTCGTGAGATCCAGCGTTTGGTCCTGAACCTGGTGTTGGTGCTTTTGGTCGTCCTCCGGGTCGTTTTGATGTCAAGATCAGTGATTCTATCTTTGCTGCTCCATCTCCTGGGTCTAATCTGAGTGCATCTTGTGAGCGTCCAATGTCGATTTCAGGAGGAATCGGTAATGATTTCGCGGTAGTTGATAAGTGTAAGTGCACGGGCTTGAAGCAGTCTTAGGACAAAGATGGGGAAACTTACCAGTCATACAGGCCCAGAGTGCGGACCCACTGACCTTTCCGTCAGTGACGACGTTTGGAAAAGGTTGGGCAGTCCTCGAGAGGCAAACTCCACGGTGACCTGGTACTGGCTGACGCCAACTCCCTATTAGAGGGTTACAGAGGTCTTTTCAGAAGCTCTCTGCGGAATTAATTGGAAAGGACCAATGAGGCTGTAGCGATCCCTCCGTATGAGGACACCTGCTGGCAGTGTGTCTGTCCTGTTTTGGGTTGCAGTTTTAGGTCCGGGCTCCTGCCCCTTGCATAGTCCAGGGAGAATGTAACATACGTATCAAAGGGTGTTACAAATAGAATGTAACAAAGCATATATTTAGCACCTGTCATACTAAGGTGAAACTCTACCATTATATATAACATCGACTGACCACCGTCTTTATAGCGTTAATCCTACTTTCCCACTTCCCTTTAACAACTCGGCAAGCGATACTCAGGCTTTCCAAGTGCCATTTAAAGCGCATCAACATCATTCATTTCGGATTGATCTACTATCAGTTCAAGCGTTCAGTCTCATTTAGAAGTCTACATCTCACCCATCATCTACAACAGAGTCATGTGGGAAACAAAAGCCAGCCGTCAGGATGACTATGAGATCCCATTGGTCGAATATGAGTCTACACCGCAATCTGAGTCTACACCCCGATATGAGTCTACAGCCCAGTATGAGTCTACACCCACTGCTCTCCAAGATTCCGATCCTCCAGAAAGTTGTTTTGCAGAAGGTTGTTATGGTCTCAGTCCGCGCGCAAGCCGTTATGTCTGCGGGATTATTGTCATCGTAATCCTTGCAATAATCATTGTACCCCCCACTATTGTCCTGACCTTCATCTATCCGACGTCTGTATCTCCCTTCCACACACCAAAATTGTACAAATTCGCGCTAAATATAATCACAGAAAATCATACTCAGGCAACTTGCGAAAATACCCATATGGTGGGAGTGTTGTTGCTTGTGGCAGCACCTCGATGGGAGACGATAATGCCATCATCGCTCAATCTGTCTTCGACCATGGAAGTAAAGGGAACTCTAGCTCGGTGTGTGGGCACAAAATAAGCGCTAAAGGATCTGCGATTGGTGGAGGATATGGAGGTGGAGTCACAGTCTACTCGGGCAAGATGAGCTTGACTGTAGTTGGTTATTGTAAGTGCACGGCCCTGACGCAGCCTTATGACAGAAATAGGAGAATTGACCAGTGATCCAGGCCCAGGCTGCGACGACGGAGACCTCATCGTGACCGATGAGACTTGGTGGACGATGACTCCATCTGTGAGTGAGTCCGATGGGACCGAGGTGAGCTGGAAATGGTTGAAGCCAATTCCCAAGCTTCACATTTAGAAAGTTAAGGCGATGAGGATACCTGCTGGCAATGTGTCTTTCACTATTTGGGTTACAATATTCGGGCGGGCTTATGCCCCTTGCATACTTGCGGCGGATTTTTCGGGAATCAAGGTCATTAGTCCAAATGGTGATAATTATTATCTTGATAAATAATAAAACATGATTCATGCCAATCCCTAAGTCCACCAATTCTCAAATGGGACTAGGAGTCAAAGCTCTGTAATAAGAGAGCTCCGATACAATTATAATACCATTTGAACAGAATGAAATCATTATCCTGACTTATATGTTGACCTCTTCCAGACGCACACCAGCTTAGAATTCAAAGCAACACCGGAACATTAACGCATCTCCCCATGTGTGGCAGACCTGCAGAGAGGTAATGCCCAAAAATATCATACTCATCTTTCTCATTTAAGGTGGTTGTTTAACCCCAAGAACCTTCTTGTGAAGATTGATAGCGGCGGTTTTACGCGCTTGATAACATGAAAGAAGTGCGGTATTTCGGCCTGTCTTGCATCAATGGAGCAGGCAATGGCTTTTAAGCTGGCTCTGTAACCACAAGAGATGAGAGGGAAGGGGAATAATGCCATACGATGTTGAAAATGGACGCTTAATGTTATGCTATCCTAAGTCTAATGCTGGAAGTTCAACCTCACTCAACCACCACTCCATACAAAATCGGAACCTCCACTATTCCTTCCTCTACCCTACCATCCCCTTCATCCGTCTCCTCCAAACTCCAATCCTCCCCACATATGATCAAGTAACACTTCTTCGCCACCCTTTCTGCCACATCTCTTGACCATAATTGCCCTTTCGCCTCAAACGCAAGCCCCAGGTCTGTCATCATAACTATGATTTCATTGGTAAAGAAACCCCATCTCCAAATGTCGAAATACAAGGGATCTGCTACTACCCACCCTAAGGCACGCAAGACCCTACAGATTAGTAAGATAGCAAAACCGTGCATGTCTTCCGCCTGTGCGGCGGAGAGGAGGTCCAGGAGGGGATTCACGAGTGCGAGTCTCGGCTCTACACTTGGTGCATTTGTATATGTCGCATCAATGGCCAGTGTCTTCATATGATAGTAACCCAAGCCGACACCGCCCTCCCCTATCTTTAACGTCTCAATTTCCCTAACTCTTTTCTCTCTCAACTTCAATTTTGACTGCGAAGTTCCCGCTTCAGAAACGCACCTCTGACACTCGCAGTGAAAGCCGTATTTTGATAGGTATTTTCTGCGTTGGGAAACGGAATCGAGACAGGAAGTATAGTCGATGTAGACTTCGGTGTCGCGGGCAATGTGTGTTTGTGCGCGGAGGATGATGAGATCACTGATGAAGGAGCGATGGATAGTTGGGTTACAGCTGTGGTTTATGTAAGAAGCTTTGAGCCAGATGCCCCGAGAGGGTGTTGTGGTGGAAAAGCCACTTGCGGGAAGAAAGGAGGGAAAGGCGAAGGCGTTGTAGGCTATGCGGTTTTGGATTGCTTGACTGTCATCTTTGCGCTCATCCGCCTCTTCATCCATGTCAGGACCACGGTAGAGCCCGAGAAACGCGCGTTGTACACTTTGATTCCTACAGAACTTCACGATAGTTTCTGTTGTCAGCTCAGTGTGCAATGCTTTCTCTTCCTCTCGTGCCTTCTCCTCTTCCTCGTCTGGCTTTGACTTTGCCCCATTCCCCACAGCAAACATTTCGGGCGTCCGTCTCTCCTTAGCGAAAGCCGCCGAAAATGCCTTCTCGACAAGCAACAACTCTCCAGGCTCCACATCCTTCGTAACAAATAGACCCCTCCCACACTTGGAGTCCTGGCAAGACCTCACCTCGATTGGCCCCACATAATCCGCATGATCACTGTCTGTTATTCCCCTCCTCGCTTCCTTCCACATACCATCCCAATCATATATCCCTTGTTCTTGCTCCACAATTCGCCCTGTACACGATTTTACCATATCCAGGCCCTCCTCATTGGTAGGGTAGAACGTGATCAATTTCTGAACCCATCGGTAACTCTCTCGGAAGTGACGGAGCCGGTAATCAGCTTTTGCGGCGAGCAGGAGAGCAGCTTCGTGCTCAGTGTTGAAGGGTTTGTCAGCGGGAGGAAAGGTGAGGGCGGCTTTGGCGTCGGCGAGGGCAGCATCGTACACGTGGAAAGATAGTCGGGCGGCGCCCCGGGCAAGAAGGAGGAATGTGGCAACGACGGAGGTTTGAGCTAATTTGAGAGCCCGGTTGTAGCTTTGAGAGCGATGGGTGTCAGTTGGGTTTGTATGCTGGATAAAGAGGCATTGTGATGTTATGGCAATGCGGTTATGGGAGCAGAATGACCAAGTGGAGTTGAAAAGCGCGTTGTATGTAGTACTGACTCAGATGGTACCAGAGCTTACCTTCTGATTGCTTCGAGAAACTTGCCATTCTCATAGTACGAATCTCCTTCCTTCTTGAACCGTACCCATGCTGGCGGTGTGCTCATTTCTTCGGTAGTGTGAATCATTATGAAGCTGCAGAGATGAAGAGCTCCTACTCAGCGACTTGAAGAGTGAGTGATAAAGGTTATCGTAGGTCACCTAATTATATCCGCTCTTGGACGAGTAGAGAATGATACAAGATTTAGGTGCCATTTGGTGTCTAGGATCATTGTTCAATAAGGTTATTGTTTATGAATGTTGTGATTCCGTATGTGTATTTGCCTCAGAGGGCAAGTGCGATGGATAACTTCAAGCCTGGTCACTCCTTGAGCATCAATCACTTTCACTGGCAATAATTTCAGATCAATCTTCGTACAACAAGTCAATATACGTCTTAATCAGAATCAATGCCGCCTGACTTCAATGTGATCAAGAGACTTTTTTCCGAAGGGGCTTTACCAGGGCTACATTGTTGTGAAGACCTGACGGCGATTCAAACCCCTTCAGTCTTTCATCAATGCCTGAATTAATGTCTATCGAGGGGAGTTTCAGGATAATCTGCAAGTCTTGCGTTCATGCTCCACTTTCCGCATCCAGTCCTTGCAGATTTTGAGGTTCAACAATTATACGCGCCGAGAAGCAGAAGAGTAGATCCTGAGCGGCCATAGAAGATCAGATGAAGCGCTCGCACATCTCTTAATTCTTGGCTTCATGTACAGAGTACCCCAATATTGGACAGGCAAAGCTGCGTGGATACATTTCAGTAGATGATCACTGATTTTGATTGCTATAAGCGGGCGACGCGCGAGTCTAGTCTATCCAAGTCTTTCAAAGGGCCCAAGAAATACCTGGTTGGTGTATTCGATGCCTCTGATCCCCTTGGTGCTGGGGTGGCTTGCTAGTCTCGACGGCTCCTCCAAGCAGGGTACATTCAAGGCGTGCCATAGCTCTAAGGGAAGATCAATAAATTCAATAATATCACTAAAAGCAGTCTGTTCCTAACTAACATCGGTAGAATGTACGTTGCTTTAGCTTAGTCGCAGGCCACAATGTCTTCTGAAGACAAAACGCTGAGTCAAGGCCTGCAATCTGATAGGGCTGAAAGTTCGCTTGCCAAGAGAAGACGTCTTCTCCGTGGTCCTGCTTTCCCTATCTTATAGGATGACCGTTCAACTCGATTAATGTTAGATGTAGGATTTAAATCGCGTAAAGGTACGGCCGAGATGTCTTCAGAAGCATTCACAGAGCTGCATTGCTTGATTCGCTTCCGCTCAAGCATTTCTCGACGTCGCTATGTTGGAGAGCTGCCACTGCCTCTTCAACTTATCAATGGCGTCTTTCGGGGTACTGTACCACTGACGATGCATTCAAAGAAGCAATAGGTACCCTCAGTTGCCCTTCGGCACCGCCGAGTCTGTGTAAAAGCTCGGACAGCCACCAAGCTTGCTTGAGAAACGTCCGTCATCCTCTTGGCGATAACAAAACAAATACCCCCGTACAACAGCCCAGACTCAAGATGGCTGTTTTGAAAATGCTCTTTGATCGTTTTTGAGGAATGATTTTGGCGAAGAGCATTGAGATGAAATACTGGCTCATAATTATCAAGATACGCTTTCCATGGAAAATCGGAATGCCGAATGCAATCGATAAAGCAGCTAGAAAAGCACTGTTGGGCGACTGATTGCATTGCGAGACAACCGCTGTTGCACCTGTGATTGGGACTGCACTGCTCGGACACGACATTGAGAGGATCTCTGTAACCACTCGACCTACCACTATTTGGTCGGATGTAAATCATGGGAAGAACAATGAATGCTGGTGCCACTGGGTTGCCGCCCGCCGTGCTAGACAACGAGCCGTAGCATCAGCACCCTTCAACACCTTCTATTTGAGAACCACCATTTGGGGCCTCTAAGAAAGAGATGTAAGAATGTGTTTACTGCAATGTTCAATTTCAAGCCTCACGAGCAAGGGTTGGAAATGATGGTTGCCGCAAACCAAAAAATATGTGTTGTTGAGAATATGTATAAGTATAAGGTGGTTACTAGTGTACTAACGCAACTATGGTATAACAGGTGCGAGGTCCATCCGATGCGTCGGTTATGGAACATACCCGGGTTCGAGCCCCGCCCTCATACCTCGACCGAACGCGACATAGAGGCAACGATAGAGATGTAGGCTTCTAATATAATCTGCGGAATATTAGTGACCAGGAGGCACCGAGGCCTCGCCGAACTCTTTTGCCATTTTGAATCTCTGGAATAAGGTAGCCTCCCTTCATGGAAGTTCTGTTTGGACATATTTGCCTCGCTTGGATCTTTTTTGCCTTTTTTTCTTTTATTTTGCTCAACACTTCGTTTTGACTTTTCCAATCTCGCTAAACACGAGCACACCCGCTTCACAATATCTCTACGTTCGCGATTGCTATGGTTGCAGCAAACCTTCCCGGCTGCCTTAACATTCTTACTAAGAGACTAGTTCTATCTTACACTGTACCTCTTCCATGGGACAGGAGACTTCATCAAATGGCGACTATCCTCCTCCTAGCACCGATGTCAATACCGCCATTGCAAACCTACCATCTCGTCATCTTCTGGTTTGGAGGCCTCCTTCTCCATCCTCGCTCAAGCCTCGTGCTGTATTCAACACTCTGAACTCTGTACATGTGCCGTAGGCATTACTCCAACAGCGTCACTCCTTTTCCACTTTGAACGACGTCCTGCTCGTAAAAGAAGCTGCACACTTATTTGACACTACTCTAGACTTGCGGAATCTACTCCATTCTAATGTTATGCTTGCTTCATCGATTGATAGGAATCACTACGAGGCCCTGACACTCACGTCGCCAGCATTGAAGACCGACACACGACCGACCGACACATGACAAAAGATCTAGTACGCAAGTAGATAGGGCAAATTCCTTGAAATCTTTTGTAGCCAAAGTCATCTAACCACGGAAAAGTTTGATGGGGCGCCATGGTGAGTCACTTAGAGTTTTTGATTGCTGCTGGTCCCAACACTTTTTTTTCGATTCTTCCCAGTTTTATTTCGGTTTTTGTAGCCACGATACCATAATAGATAGAGTGGTATCAGCGGCATCATGAGTTGTAGAGTTGCTATGCTCTAACAGACATTATGAGGACGACGCAGCTACTGGTTGTTTTCTGGATCGTCAAATGAGGAGGTGCGATCGACGAACGGATTAGGTAGCTAATCACAGCTTCCTTTTATTACTAGAAGCAAAGTGCAGCATTCACAGCATATTGAATAGCTTGCCGAAAGTTGTACTATAGACCGAAAAGCCTCAAATGGGCAAGATATACAAATTCCGCTTACTTTATCTCAGCGACATGCCGTTACCTAAATGCTGTCGTGGCCGCAGACTCCATAAAGTCATTCATTCGAACCGTTAGATGCAATCCATCCACATCCATAAATGCATCCTCCGCCAACGCCGCACGAATGCTATTCATCACCTCATCGCCATCTCCCCGTCGCACTCCCCCCACCATCCTCATCCTCCTCCTCCACCAGTGCTGGCGTCCGCCGCTCGTGTCGTCTCTTATGCCTCCTATGCCTGCTCGAGCTAATATTGCTGGCGCTATCATCGGGCATCAGTTCACTCGCTGCGTCGTCAAAACCGTCATCGGTTTCGCTTCCCCAGGGTTCGCCGAGCTGGCTGGCTGGAGTGCTGAGACGGGCTTCGGGGAGCATGGAGCCGCGGCGTTTTTGGTTGGCGCGAGCGAGGCCGGCGTGTCGATCGATCATTGCGCAACGGACGGAATGAGCTTTGTTGTGGAGTGCTTCAAAGGCGTCTGTGTGAGTGGACGGTTAGTGTTGATTAGGTACGGATGGGATAGGAGGTGAAGGGGGACTGACCTTCAAGAGCTTCCATGCTAAGGAAGATTTCGCGTTCAACCTCAGCAAGGGCGGCAATTTCGTTCTCTTCGTCTACTGTTACGGGAGCGCCTATGGAAGCTGGAGCGGGAGTGGGGTTGCGAGAAAAGGGAGTGGGGCCTCTCGATGCTGGGAGCGAAGGCGTGGGGCCGCGAGAGGGATCTCGACCGGGCGGTGCGGCGGTGAAGACGTCGTCTGCACCACTGCGGAGGAATCCATCAAAGCGGCCGGAGATGAGAATTTCCCATTCACCATCGCTTATGGCGGCTAATGTGGCGAGGACGTTGTGAAGATGCGGATTAGTGAGGAGATACATGGCAGATTCGGGGTCTCGTGGAGGACTCGGTAGTCGGTATAGGCGCTGGATGGCCAGGCTAGTATTTTGTAACAAATTAGATGTAGGGCTGATTAATGGTGTCCCCGCTGTAGAATTAGGTCTGCTTGGAATAACTCCAACCAAGGATGAAAAGACTGGTCGTTGTTCAGGTTCCAGTCGGGTGAGCATTGCGAATGTCAGCGTCTCGTCGTCAACATCAGGCGGCGGGCTGGAAGGATTTTGTGGCTGGCTGTCAAGCCATTTGTCAACAGATTGCTTGGTCTTCTTTGACTGCCGAACGTAGTGATCCCGGAATTCTTCAGGCACATCAACATCTAGCTTTTGCATTGGCGGAATGCGTTCGGAAGCTGAGATACACAAGCCCGTTTGGGTAGCATCCATAATAAAGGGCGGCCACTGTGGCAATTCTTCTCGAGCAGAAACATATTCGAAAATTTCACCCCAGCTAACGCCTCGCTTATCGTCAGGGGATGCGTCGAAATCATCAGACGCTTGACAAAGGACGCAAGTGCATGTTTCCGAAGATATATCTCTTGCGAAAACAGCCTCGAGTCGGTCAAGCAACCGACGAGCGACAGACCGATATCCCGTAGCGACCGCCAACGATCCATTCCGAGATATGACCTTGTCATAATCTTCTAGTAGTTTATGAAGTGGGGAGAAGAATTGAGTCGCCATCGATGCTGTTGGTTGATTTACTTGGTCTGGCTGTCCCGCAGCAAGAAGGCACTTGGGGACACTGTGTGGTAAACCTCCATTTTGCATCAAATAGTCCACTTTCGGCATAGGCACTTCAGGAGGGGGTGGAGGCGGTGGAGGTAGCGGCGATTCTACCAGCGTTCCGGAGAGCTCGTGATCACCTAGTGCAGAGTATGGCGTGGCCTTACCACTTGGTGGAAATTGTGGTTCAGCGAGAGTCGGTGTTCGTGGTGAGGAATCCGGATCCGTGGCAGGAGATGAGTTACGGTCCACATGAGGGGTAGGTGGTCGCTCTGTCGCGCCAGAGTCCGTGGTAGAAGTGTTAGTGGTCTCGCTCTTGGGAAGAGAAGAGAGATCAGAGGATGCTGATTTTCGAAGGCCTGCGATGGGGTCAGAGGATGTCGATTTACGGACACTGGCTGTAGGAGTTGTAGGGTCCTCGACCGTGGCATGCTTGGCTTTCGACTTTGAGGGGGTCGCAGGCTTTGATCTAATCTCTAACGGCGTAGACGTGCCATCATCTTTCCTCACTTCCCGCAAGCTGTTTCTCGACCTCGGAGGCTGTGACGGACGCTCTTTGACTTTTTCACTCGCCTCCGAGCTAGCTCTTCTTAATTTTCGACCCAAAAAGTCGGCAGCTCTCTGTAGATCCGTACTCTTGCGTTCCAATTTGACGGGAGCCACCTTTGGCTTTTCCGATCTCCGCTTCTCCAGCTCTGGCTTCCCAGCTCTTGGCTTTTCGACCTCCGAGCTCACATGTTTTGGGACATCTATGGTTGACTTCCTCACCCTAAGCCTTGCCGCTGGCTTTTTGTCTTCTTCAGAGCCTTCCTGATGTGGACTCTCCACTCTGGCCTTCTTGACTTTCGACTTTTCTGCCTTGGGTTTCTCTGCTCGCACTTCTTGGTCCAAGGTAGTCTCGGGAGGGCTGGGAGGAGTTATTCCAGCTGCGTTTGGT
Source organism: Cladonia metacorallifera KoLRI002260 (assembly GCA_000482085.2). Classification (NCBI taxonomy): domain Eukaryota; kingdom Fungi; phylum Ascomycota; class Lecanoromycetes; order Lecanorales; family Cladoniaceae; genus Cladonia; species Cladonia metacorallifera. The sequence goes on from KI911109.1 coordinate 122,946, forward strand.
ACCCCGACTCCCCGTCCTTCGCCGTTCTCTTTATCCAAGTCCGTAGGGTCCGGAGTATAATAGCTTGAGCGAGGATTGACGACATTATCTCTACTCCCTACAGCCTCCTTGCTATGTTCCTTTGAGAATGAAGGATATGGCAAGCTCGTCTTGCTCCCAAGCGGTGAAGCTGATGAGCCATGTCTCTCAAGCTCTGGCACCGGCATCGATGCTCTTCTCTTAGTTGATGCTGGTGATGGATTGGTAGAGTCGCGCTCGGGCGGAGTAGCTGCCCTGTCGACTTTGCGCGGACGTGATGATCTGTGGTGGGACTTTGCCCTTGGCTTAGGAGTCTCTGATTCCTTCTCCTTCTCTTTCTCCTTGTTTCGAGGCTTTGAAGGCATGTTGTGAGGTTCGCAGTTGAGCTGGTAAGCTTACCCGGTACGTACTCGGGTTTGAGAGTGCTATGACCCGATTTGAGACTCAAGATCGAAGCTATGGTCGTCACTCGCATCCTCGCCTCAGTCTCATCATTGCTGACCTGGTCAACCCTTGCAGCGCACCATAAAGCGCTTTGACAACAAGCTAGCTTTCGCCCTTGCGCATGGAGGAGCAAGTCAGATGGCACTATATTGGTTACTGATTCTTCCCAAATAATGTCAAGTGGTGTGTCTCTTTGTATATGAGATTACTTGCAGGAGCTTCGGGCGTAGTTGACTGTTGATGGTTCGTACAGGCGCTAAATCAGCGCTCCAGAACTTGTGCGCTACTGTGCCAACTTGGCAGCCTTGGCGGTTACCTCTTGGCATTGTTTTCCCCCACTTGAGGAATATGTTGGACTTGATGCACGTAAAGGACCCCTACAGAAGGAAGAAGATAAGAAGCCCAAAGCTGATTCAATTGGACAAGTAACTTTGCATGCGCTGCCTTTGTCTCTATCTACATATCTCTATCCTAAATTCCGCCGATCGTTCTTCTTTCATTGAATCAGCTACCGACAGAGGCTCTTCGGGGCCCCCTTTAGTTATTGACCGACGACGCCTGTAACGTAGGATAAAGGCACTTCTACAGATGGACCCTGTGAGTCTAGATACAGTACATCTTTGATAAATCAACAGACTATGATATTAACTTAATCGAAAACACTGAAAAGCGAACCACTGGAAGCGTGTAATGAACATCACGCGATACTTTTGGCACTGCTTGCAGAGAAGGAAGTGAAATATTTTCACTTCCTTCTCTGCATAGCTCTGCAAGCTCCTTGCTCTTGTCATATTTTCGCTTCTCCCACGCCGCCAAACCTATGAGCGCTGTTGCTAGCAACAAACACGATCCAGCCCAATATCCCACCGCGGGAATGCCACGCTGTCGGACAAGAGCCCCAGTAATTGGTGGTCCGGTTAAGCAGGTAACGGCACAGGATGACCACATCATACCTGTCCAGGCGCCCAGAGATTGCTTGTTCTCTTCGGGGATAATATAGGCAATCACCGAGGCTGGAAGACCTATGAAGACACCGGCAGCTATACCAAAAAGCACGCAGAATGAGATAGAGGTTCTTATATCCTCTGCTAATTGCCAGAAGGCGAAAATGAGTATTGCCCCGACTAGGCAGCTTATAGCATGGACACGTAGCAAAGGGTTGGGTAATTTCGAGTTCCGACTCGCGATTGCTGCGCTACCAAGTCTGCCCACTATACTGGACCTTTGTGGAAGTCAGCGAGGTATAGATGGAGACAAATCTATATCCATTACATACCCATTCATGATCACTAAGAACCAGTAGGGCTTCAGCCCTTGGCCGGTTTCAGCCCATTCTGTGACATGGAAAAGGAGCGGCGAATATCCAAAGAAAACCGCTGCCATGCCAAGAGTGAAATATAAGAACATGCGGTTCCTGAATGCTTCTGTATTCATCCAGCACTTCCAGCTCAGGCTCAAAGGGTGCTTTGTCACATTCGGAGGTGGTCCGCCGAATGCAACACAATAGACAGACATTGCACCGAACAGGAGAGCCATCCATCGAACAGCACTTGGAAAACCACAATTCCCAATTAGTTGGTTGACCGCCACAGGGAAGACAGCACCTCCTATTTAACCTTCAGTAACTCATTCTCGCAGACAAAGGGTAAGGTATGCTCTCACCGAAACTGGCACCGCTCGACGTAATCCCAATTGCGATATACTTGTGCCCGGGCAGCCACTACTCTAGTTAGCACTAACCATCACACAATATCAACGTACCATACTCACCTGGACTGCGCAATAAGAGCTATGGTTGAAAAAGCATGCCATACCGAAGCCAGCCATGAAACCTTGTGTGAGTAAGATCAAACCCCAGCTCGCCCCAGCAAAGCTCAAACAAATGTATGAGGATGCTATCATTACACCACCAACAAAAAGCATTGGCCTATGATACTGTGCGTCCAGAATCCGCCCAGCAATCATCGACAAACCCAGAACCAAAAAAGCCTGGACAGAGCCAATTAGACCTATCAGCGCGTCCGTTGGCCAATCGCCCAGCAGAACTTCGTCATAGTATCTGAAAAAAGAGCCAAAAGTCATGATGGTGCCCCTGTCAATGTCAACTAATATGTCCTCCATGATATCCACGATGTCTACTCACCAGCACAGCGCCATACCACAGAATCCAGCAAAACATGCAGCATACGCTCTCCAATCCTTTGGCCATGTTTGCTCGTCGTGAGGCAGGATCATTGCCTCTAAATCACCCTCCGCGGCGCGTGAATCTGCAGGCAGCTCTCCAACAATCTCCTGCTTCTCCATCGACATTGTGGGATTGCCAAGCAACCTACGACGGTTTAGCGATGAATTGGATGGGACCAACTTTGTACGCCCGTTGATCGAACACGAACCTCTGTGGAGAAGGAGAAAGAACACGAATTCAACGGAGATTCGTTGATCCTGTAAGCATAGACAATACCGTTGGGAGAGGGGAACTTGTCGCCTTAGGAACGTACGGACCATAGGAATGATCGAACCGCGGTCCAGGTCTGCCCATTGTTGCCAAATGGCTCAGCAGACTGGATCGTAACACCAAAAGCTTTCTCTATCACATTCATCGTGACCAATAAGCACCTGTTATTCTCAACAACGTACGAAGCAGCTCCGAATCTGATTAGCCTATCTTCTTGTGCCATGGATCACCGGTTCAAGGCAATTGCTTGGCGGACCATGAATGTGGTCCAGATACACAAGAACATCACAATCGAAAGCTAGAAACCCGATTGGAAGGCTACAAGTGGGTCTTTTGACGCCCAAAGAGCGGTATGGTATGCATAGCGGAAGCATGACGTGAGTGTGGAGGCGAGCCGTGGTTATTCACGGGCCGCGGAAGCATCAAATTGGTGACTATGATACACAAAATTCATTCTTCCATCCGCCAACTACCTTTCAGTCGATCTGAAAACCTAAGTTCCGCTTACCAGAAGGAAATGGAGTAGGTCGCCAAGAAATTGCACCCTCTACGCCACATTTCCGAACATATACCATATCCTCCACTTTCACAATGCCTCCCCTGCCTTGATTGTGCACCTTAGGGAGGAAATCACAATCGATACAACGACCACATTTGCACGGGACACATGATTTTCTACATTTCGTGCAGGGGACTTCGCGCGAGTCGACCGTTAATTTGCCGAATTTGGCGCTGAGGGATCCAGAGCTAGACATTTCGTAGTCTTATTTTCGATTTTCGTCGGTGAGTTTGTGGATGTTTGATTCTGTGGAAGCCTTTGGAAGGCTGGTACCCGATGATTGATGATAGATAGTTTTGTTGCTGAAATAGGGATAGTTGACTGTGAAGCTTGATGGTCGGATGATGATGATAAATAGTTGAGGAGATGGATCAAAGACATCAAAGCGCGGAAGCCTGTCTTCGAAGGTAACGATAGACAATAAGAGCGTTGGAACAAGGGAGGCTGAGTTGGTAGGAACAATACAAGTTGTCCTTGTAGGAACAAGGAGATTTGACTGGGTAGATTAGATGCTCGAATGGTGATGATGATCGAGTCTGATAGTTGATCAAATAAATTGACTTAGGAATCCAGATGCCTTGCAGGGGATAATCGTTGAATTGGTAATCGAATGGGGAATGTTCAGTAGTAGAAGGCAACCTGGCCTAGCTACTAACTAATGGGCTGAGGTTCTGTGGACTTTGGATAGAATGTAAGTAGATGGACAAAGGAAGAAATCGTGGATGACAAGCTCATTATATAAGCACTTCTTTATGTGGAACATAATGGAAGCGGCTAAGATTGTTTCGTGTGCGGTTTTGAGTCGGAAGTGCTTGGAGTGGAGCATGGGCTTGCTATACGACAGGAGTGGTTTGGGTTTTGCTTGAATGGTAGGAGCATAGGGCAAGGTTCCAGGACTTGAAGCTGTCAAACGGTTACAGGATTGGGATTTGGCATCGTATTAATGCTGCTAAATGGATTCATGGTCAGTGTCATAATAGGATGGCACATCGTAATTGTTTAATTATAGGAGATCTCATGAGTAGCAAGGAGAAAATAACCCGCAAAGGTGTTTCTTCTCAAAATTCTGAAGCTGCACTATGGCAGCTGTCCGACTTGTACGCCCAACATCTGCTCCGTATATGTCACGAAGTAAACAATTTGACCAGAGGCAAGCCATCACGGCGCTTATATGACCTTAAGTATTCTTTGTGTGAACGTTCTGAGGCAGCATTGTTTCATGCAACAATAGGTAGCTCGAGACATGGGCAAGCGAAGCCCTAGCCCTTAGTGCGTCGATTCTTCCTCAGCCTTATGCGCGCTTTGCCTATCAGTCGTTATCTATTGGTGACGGCACGAAAACTACACCCTTGCGGCTTAATCACGCAATCACACACCCTCAATGCGATGTTCGGTTTCGCAGGGGGAAGCTTTAAGCCACCTTCTGTACTGCTATGGAGCCTTTTCTTCGTTCTCATATGTGGTGCGACGCCACACCAAGCTGTACTCGGCGGACAGGAAGTGAACAATAACAAATTGGGAGCTGTTGCATCCGAAAATAAAGTGTGTAGCCAGATAGGCATTGATTTGCTCAAAGCTGGTGGAAATGCTGCTGATGCTGTGAGTCCTGCTTCTCGCCTTGTCGGTGCTATGCTAACTAGACTGGAAGCTCATTGGCACGGTGCTTTGTGTTGGCGTGACAGGCAAGGTCTTCTCCCTCGGTCATTGGAGGGACATAGTCTTATAGCTGCCAGATTCGCATCATAGTGGGCTAGGAGGTGGAGGCTTTGCTCTCATCCGGGCCGCAAATGGAAGCTATGAAGCTGTCGACTTTCGAGAAACGGCACCTAGTGCTGCCTATGAGGACATGTTCAAGAGCAATGTACGTGGATCAATTATAGGAGGATTGGCAAGGTGCGAATGGTATCCACTCGCTCGAAATACCGCTGATACCTCTGCAGTGGAGTGCCTGGTGAGCCCGGCGGCCTGTACTATATCCACAAAAACTACGGTGTCCTTCCCTGGTCTACCCTGTTCCAACCAGCTATCAAGCTTGCTCGAGAAGGCTTCGTGGTCTCTAAAGACTTTGCTGCAGCCATGGACTTGGTGACCAAATACCTCGACGACGATTTCCTTTCCAAAGATCCCTCGTGGGCCGAAGATTTTGCACCAAATGGGACAAGAGTCGGAGAAGGAGATGTTGTCACGCGAAAGCGTTACGCGCGGACGCTAGAGGCAATAGCAACGTACGGCCCGGACGTTTTCTACAAAGGTGCAATGGCTGAGGCTACGGTACGTGCACTGGAAAGGAGGAATGGTATACTCACGATGGAGGACATGGCGGGTTACAACGTGGTATCACGGAAACCGGCAAGCATTGAATATAAGGGTTTCCGAGTGCATGGATGCGGCGCACCTGCCTCTGGTGCTGTAGCTCTAAGTGTCTTGAAGATCCTTGAAGGGTATTCCGATATGGATCACTCGGAGCACTTGAGCACGCATAGAATGGACGAAGCCATCCGGTTTGGGTACGGAAAGGTATTAGAGCCCCTCCACCCTTGGCACGCTACGAGTCCATTTACTGATATACCTAGAGAGCAAGTCTAGGTGATCCCGACTATGTGGAAGACATGGATCTTTACGAAGCTGGAATTCTCGACGAGGCATATGCGCATGCCACGCGTGCTAGGATCTCCGACAAGCATACACTGAATGTATCCGACTATGACCCGGATGGATTCGAAAGCCTTGAAGAGTGAGCTTCATGTCTCTAGGGTGCAATGGCTTTCCACTGACCCACAAAGCCACGGCACTTCCCATGTAGTGACCGCAGACTCCTCAGGCATGGCCACCTCCTTAACCACATCCATCAACCTTTTCTTCGGCTCCGGGATAATGGTACCCGAGACAGGCGTCATCATGAACAACGAAATGGCCGGTACGCTTCATCCAACCCCCCCCCCCCCCTCTCCATTCACCTCTACGCACGCTAACCCCTCCCCCTCCCCCAGACTTCTCCATCCCCAACACCTCCAACGTCTTCGGCTACTACCCCTCCCCCACCAACTTCATCCGTCCCCAAAAACGCCCCCTCTCCTCCATCTCCCCCCTCATCGCCTCCTTCCCCAACACCACCCTCCACCTCGTCCTCGGCGCCTCCGGCGGCTCCCGCATCATAACAACCGTAATCCAAACCGCCCTCAGCATCCTCGACCGCGGCATGAGCGCCCACGACGCTCTACAGCAGCCAAGATTGCATGATCAATTACTACCGAATCAGGTTACGTTTGAGTTTGAGTTTGATAATGAGACGGTGGGGAGTATGAGGGGGAGGGGGCATAATGTTACGTGGGGGCTGGCGGGTAGTTCGGCGCAGGCGATTCGGGTGGTGGAGGGGGGGTTTGAGGCGGTGGGGGAACCGAGACAGTGGGATTCGGGGGGGTTGACGGTTTGAGTGAGATGAGGGTGGCGGAGGGGCAGTGGTTGCAGGTCATGCCAATGGCGTGGTAAGCAGTGGCTTGGGCAGCGATGAGAAACGTGATACAGATTCCGGCTTCTCACCCTTAAAGATCTAGAGAGCTTTAGATTAGATTTTGTACATGGTTTTAGACATCAAGGTACATGAATAGAACATTTATATTGCTTTAGAAAAGTCTCGGAATTGCTATTTCGTGTACTGCCCAATCTTGTTCAACATCGCCGAGACCAATGTCGTGTACCGCATCAACAGCCAAGGCAGTTAGGCAAAGCAAAGCGCTGACTCGACCGATCTGGTGCAATTTAGACTATTCAGATATGGGATTCTGCTCTTGAACAAAGTAATTCTAACAGAGAATTATGGTCACGATATCATTGATCTGAGCAATAGATCAATATCCACATCAGCACGTGCATTGCCGTTGATGCTGAACTTTGTATCTCTCGATTACTTTAGCACCTGCTCTATCAACACCCAAATAACAACCCGTAAATCAGCCTTCCAAAACCGGGCATTGCATAGCCCCGTCATAGGGAAAGAAGTATAGAAGATCCAGAAAATAATAGCGGTATATGAATACATCCAATGCACACCCTGTTCTAAAAGTATCCAATGAATTACATCGTAGTCGGTATATTCGCGTTATCCAAACCACCCCCAACTTCTCACAAAATCATTTCTTACCCCCAGCAGCTTCACCATCACGTTGCAGCAGCGGCGCCTCCTCCGTCTCCCCCTCTTCATTAGGCGTCGAGCCCGTCGGCCCCCCCGCAGCCGAGCAACCAGCCGCCGGCTCCTCAGCTTCATGATTAGGCTGATCCGCCGCACCTGTCTGCTCGGAAGAAGAAGGTGGTTTCGCACCATTAACCTGCTCCGGGGCCTCTGACGCAGCAGCGGCGTTAGGTTTTGAAGAAGAGCCCGCGGAATCTGGTGCAGGTTCATCTTCGGTGGGGGGATTATCAGAGGTGCCGAGTCCGGTGTTTTCTTTTCCAGTGACTCTAGCAGCGACGTCGCCGAGGAGTTTCTTCCCCGCTCCAGCCATCGGGAGGTAATTATCTGGGGTATTGTCCTCGGCAGTCTGTCTCACGGCTTTGTACATAGCGGCGATGTCAGCGATTTCCTTGTCGACGTTTCGTGGGCAGTTTGCGTGACTGAAATCCCTTTCACGGTCTTCGATGTATTCTCTGAGTTTTCTCAATCCGAATTCATATTGTCGCAGCCGGTTTGGGAGGCCTTGGCCTTTTAGGTATGTTTGTATGCCTGCGATCACTGTGTTGACGCTTCCGAGAACTGTGATGGCGATGTAGGAGGCGTCTGCAGCTCCGAGGGCTGTTAGGGTCGCGGCGACGACGATTTGGCTGAGGAAGGAAGCTTCGATTATGGTTGCCATGAGGTAGTATTGGACCTGGGTTTTCTTCTCTTCGGAGACGACGCGAGAGTAGATGCCTATGTTCTTGGCGGGTCGCTGACGGTAGTCTCTTTTGATGTTTCCTGGCGTGTCAATGCCAGTCAGGTTCCTGAATTTGACGAGCTTGGGAGGAGGGGGGCCGTCGAAAGAGGATCGTCTAGGGGATGGGGCATCGCGGCCTTCGAGGTCGGGATCTGGAGGCATTGTCTGCATTGGAATGGTCTTGTCAAGTCGAGATCTTCTGCAGGTCAGTGAGTTGGAGCTGGAGGGTTGAGTTGGAGAGAGTTCTAGGGTAATGAGACCTCATATACCTATCTTGCTGAAGGGCGCGGGGCAGCTCGGTGGACTCTAGCTGGACGTTAACTTAGCGGTGTCAATGGCGTTAGAACCTAAGACTGAATTCCAGCTCAGGGAGTTAGTATGCAATGGCAGCACATGTGAAAACGTTGTTCAGATGGCTTGAACATCTCAGCAATGAGGCTTGTAGCATAGCGTTCATATTTGTAAGGCAGGCCCATTACGATCTTGCTGGATCAGCCACACTCCGTATGACGAGCACCAACGTGCTGCTGCACAATTGACCTCATAATGATCGACATGTGACAGGATTGTAAGCACTACTTGTGCTTTCTCCTCGTCCTTCATCGCATACAGAGTTTATGATAAAACATTGATGATTATTAGTATAGCGGTACCTTGCATGGCTGACCCCTGGAAGAAGCGAGAAGCCCTAGAGCTACCCCCGAGCTAGCCCTAACAGCTGCCTAAGACGGCGCCAAGACCATCACGAATTGGGGACCTGTACCCCTGCAAACGGACCATTCACCCTATGCATACCAGTACGTTGTAAAGATCAATCTCCCCACTGCAACATCAGCGCTGCCTCCGATATCAAGCCTCTGGACTTGGACAAATTCACGTCCAAACAGTCCGAGGGTATCGGCTTCTCCACCTATGATACATGGGACAAACTATGAGTCGCTCAGCTACTCCTGACATAGATGATCTGCATTCATTTTTCGGCGATGATGAGCCTGACCTCGACAACTTTGATTTAGAAGGCTTTACCCAGGAGGAAGCTGTGGGATATAACGAGATCGCTGAGCATGGCCAAAGACTTCAGGATGCTCTAGCACCTAAGAAAGTGGCAGCTTCAATACAAAAAGTGTCGAGTGAGCTTGCCTACCCCTTCGTCAAGGGCCATGAACGCTGGGCTAACCTTGTTGCAGAAAGCAATGGGAAAAGCCGTAACCGACCTTCGATTGCAAAGCAAATGAATCACTACATTCGAAAACATCCTTTCTTCGAGAGCTCGCTGGCTTTAACTGTGAAGTCGGAGCGAAGGCAGTTTGAGCGGAATGTGTACGATTTCGCTAGAGGGCTTGGACTTAAGAAGTCTGAAGCGAGGAGACATGTGATTAAGGCAAGAGAGTTCTGTGGGGAGGAACAATCTGATAGCGACAGCACTTCATTTGAAGGTGAGATCGATGACTCCAGGTGGATCATGGACTGTTGTTCGAGTTTGGATGAATCAGCGGCAGAGGCTATGCGTATAGACCTACCAGCTCGGCAAGTGGACAGTAGCGACAAGACCCGAACAGAACCTGATGCCCCTACTAAGGTTGGAAAAGACGCTGTTCTCATGAGCCCTGGGGCGAAGCCACCATCAAAGAAGAGGAAAGCAAAAGCATCTAGCATGGATGTTGATTACGAATTGCTCCGTAGAGTAAGGGAGCTCGCCGCCGAACGTGAAGTACAGCAAGCCGCCGAGAGGATCGCTGGAAGGGAGGTCGCTGGAAGAGATTTCAAGAGGAAGCATAAAAGACAGAAACGACTGGAGATCACTAGGGATGACAAGATTGAGCCTGAAGGTGGCACGGAGTATCTCAAAAAGTCGGCGAAGTCTCAGAAACCTGAAATTGAAGGAGGAGGCAGGAACAGCGAAAAACGTATAAATTACAGATACCCCTCTTTAAAGGGGCTTATGAAGCAAAACGCTCTAGAACAAGAAATATATTCCGGCAAACGCGAAGCTACCCCTGACGAATCCGGCCCAGCACAATCTGCGTTACGGGTGATGGATTTTTAGAATCCAATGATACAGTCAGCATGACCGCTGCTGTTGAGGGTGTGTCAAAACAGTGCAAAGAACTAGCCAAGGCGCTCGACGAGTCGTTCAGCATGATGGTAGCGTTGACCTCCCCTTCCACCCCATCAAAGAAGAGTGCATATCCTACTCCGGATGCTTCGCCTAGCGGACCGAAAGATTCACCAATCAGCTTTTCGTTGAGACATCAGCAACTTGACCTGCGTGAAGATGCTGAGCGAATCGTCAGGCGGCCAGACCGTACAAAACTCCCGACCACACCCACAAGAAAACAAAAGGTCACCACCACGACTGTATCACCATACTTTGCTAAGTCTGTCCAGAAAAAGATTAAGAGGACTGAATCTCCTTATTTTGCGAGCCCGTCTAAAATAAATCTCAAAGCCAGCGACAAATTGTCTTGCATCCCCTTTCCACCCCTTCAAGCCACCTCTTTCGGCCTAGTACAGGAAATCCTTGCTCATGACCCGTTTCGCCTCCTCGTTGCAGTCATCTTCCTAAACAAAACTCGTGGCCACGTTGCTTTGCCAGTTTTCTACCAGCTCATGGAAAGCTATCCCACGCCAGCAGATCTCGCAGCCGCTAATTTGGACGATGTCGTGCATATCATTCAATGTCTCGGTCTGCAGAATCAGCGTGCAGCAACATGTATCAATCTAGCCAAAGCCTGGCTAGAACGACCTCCAGAGAAGGGAAAGCGCTATCGTGTTCTGCACTATCCAAGAAAAGGCGACGGAAAGGACATCAAAACAGGAGAAGTCATCGATGAAGACGACAAGCGTGTCGGCTGGGAAATTGGTCAACTACCTGGCGTCGGTGCATACGCAATCGATAGCTGGCGCATCTTTTGCCGTGACGAGCTCCGTGGTTTACCCACGGGCCTGCCCAAAGAGCTGACATCGGAAGCCAAAGAAGCTGACATAGAGAAAGAATGGGCAAGGGTGTTACCGCTTGATAAGGAGCTGCGTGCGTATTTGCGTTGGAGATGGCTTCGGAATGGATGGGAGTGGGACCCTGTTACTGGAGAGAGGAAACGAGCGGACGGGGATGCATTGGTGAAAGCTGATAACGGGGGAGTTATGTATGAAGGTGACAATACTAACACCATCATAGCACAGAAGGAGCATGATCTGCTGGACGAGAGAAATTCAAAGTGGGGGGACGATCAGGAAAGGGCTCTGGTCTTGAAGAGGGGTCCACATGAAGCGAAGAATCTCTGAACCCGCCACAGCCGCCAACGTTATATACAGGATGTCCGAGGACGGTAGGCTATCAAGTTATTCCAGTCCCTCACGTGCATATATTCAATGCATATAATCTGTATATTGGAAGAGGTCACGTAGATCATATAGAATAAGCTGTTTAGCCTAGGCCACTCCTATTAACAGCTCATCCGTCTCTTCCTGAACCTCAATGCTAGCTTCTCGACGCTACTTTGGAGGCAATACTGGCGAGCAAGCGAATATTCCTGAATAGGAACCTGTTTATCTGTTGGATCCGTGAGATTAATGGATGAGTATGCATACTCGGAAGGCCAGAGTTCATGGAACGAGGTTCCTAGGACACATCATGGAATACAGCCCTATGATTGTCAAACAAGAGTGGTAGCTAGAATGCTGACAAGAAAATGGTGATAACGGCAATTGGCAAATAGCATACGGATGCTGATTGTCTAGCATGCTGTCTGTCCAACGTTGGATTATAAATCTGCTAATGTACTAAAGGTTCCGAAATGTTGTTGCTGCCTGCATTACAAGCGCGAGACGGCCTTCCCGGTGTCAGGTGGAAATTCGGGAAGGTGGTTTTTTGCTAGCTTTGGCAGTAGCGTTGCTAGCAGCTTGGCGATCCTATTTCCCTTAGCAGAGCACTTGTAACTAGCATCGATCATGCAACCAACCATCAGCTAGAAAAGCAATCAATTTCATCATCCTAGCAAGTGGAATTTTTAATTAGGGCTCGGGCCGCGATTACAGGTCTGCCATCACCTGCAGGACAAGCACCGTACAAAGGACCGTTACCGTGCTAAGGGATAGCAGCCAGAAGAGACTTAGCCGCTAGGGTAAGCTAGAAGAGACTTAGCTACCTATTCACCTATTCACCTGCTCACCTATCCGCTTGTTCTCTTATTTATCTGCCCGTCAGAAAAATACCTGTCTATCCCTAGCAAAAGGATACATCGTGTGTGGTACATATTGTCAAGTCAACTATTCAAGCACAAAATCCCATCATATCAGAGAAGCACGCAAGCTAGCAGAGGCCGCTCACCAGAGAAACAATCACTACTACTCCAGGACACTAATAACCAAGAGTTCTTTACGAACTCGCTTCAGCTATCACCAGTAGAGTCTACTTCATCATTACCAGCTCTAGCTTCAGACTAAGAACCTACATCATCAAAATAAACCTAAGACGAGACTCCTAAAACAGGAAGTAATAAATAACGGCTAGCAGAGGAAACAGCACCCTAAGTAGTCACCTAAGCTACTAAATCCACTAACTCATCATCCATCAAGGCAACACCTAGCATAGGTTCGTCAGCTGCTACAACACCCATCATCAGCATAAGTAATAGCAAAATAAGTAGCACCAAAATACAACCTTTTAAGGGCCTCTAGAATAGTAGAGAAGACCTAAGTAAATCTATTAAGGATTTAGAATAGCTCTATAAGCAACACTACAAAGCTTATAGACCTAAGCTAGATAAGATGCTACGCCTCCTCTTCCACTAAAACCTAGAGGACACTGCTTACAACTAGTACGTTAACTTAAAAAAAGAAATAAAAAATAATTAGAATAAACTTCATAAAGCTTTCTTAAAAGCTTTTAAGATCACTAAAAAAGACGCATAAGTAAAGAAGTTTAAGCTATAAATAAAGATAGCCTAACTAAAATAAGAAGATAAAGAGAGTATAGCTAATTACTTAAAGAGGGCAGCTAAACTTACTAGGAAAATAGTACACAATAACACTAACATAGGTATAGCAACTCTTAAAGACATAAGAGACTAATTTAAAAGAGAATAGATTAACTTTAAATATAATAAGAGCTCTAATTACAACTACCTTATAGTTAAAAGACTTATTAAAGCAGCCTATAGTAAAGTTAGCAAACCCAACCCCTTCAACCTAGATTATAAGGATACTAAAGGATTAGTACTACTAGGTCAGGGATCACTAATAAATAATAAGCTACTACGCTAAGTCCTAATCAACACTAACCAAGCCTTCCCCACCCTACTTCAAAGCTTTAGGAGTCTAAATCTAGCAGTGAACAATAGCATCACTATTAGACAATCAGCAGCATCTTAGCCTACAGGAGACCCATCACATCCAAAGAAAGACTTATCAGAGATCAAGTGCTACAGATATAGCGAGTTCAGATATTATGCTTCTATACACAACCTACCTACTAACACTAACAGACCACATCAGCAACCAATCGCAGCAAATTTAGCAGTCCCAACAGCTTAAGCAACCTAGGCAACCTAGGATAAGGAAAGATATTACCCCACCACCACTACTTATCTACTACTAGTTAGCAGCAATGCCAGTATACTAGTCATAATAGCATAGAGACTATCCTTCTAACCTAGTAAATAACAGAGAGTCATACTATAACTAGTAGGCGTACAAAAGAATACCAAACTAAAAGCTATATAGAAGTTATTAAAAGTAGGACTTAAACACCTAGCTAAGAAAGGAGACTAAGAGAATTTAGGAATAGTCAAAGAGATAGACATAACTTCAGAGAATAAGGATATTAAGGAGATAGTAGGGTTACCTTTAACATTCCTAGTAATATAAGTAAATTATCTACGCTAGTAACCACTACCTACGCGAGTTATAAAGATAGGGAAAGTTTAGGAACTAATATAACTAAAGGCACTAAAACTCCCTAATCCTATCAGAGTAATAACTAACTAGCCTTGCTTTAATATTAACATAATCTTTAGTTTACTTATTAAGATCCCCTTAGGGGAACTATTAAATCAGTCTAATATAACCATTAAAGAAATAGCGTATATAATGCAACGTGCTATATTAAGGTACTAAGTTAAGAAAGCAATAAAAGGTAAAGTAGTAGAAGAGCATCCTTCTATAACATTACTAATACTAGCAGCATTAGTACAAAAATACCTACCAGAAGTAACCACCCATACATAAGAGGATGATAGGTAATCTTAACCTATAATAATTACTTCTTAGATTAGAAGTATTAAACTTACTAATACCCTACTAGACAGAGGATCTATAGTAGAACTAGTCAACCATTAAAAATTATAAATAATAAAGCCCCTACCTAGCATCTATATAGATGGCTACCTTTATGTCTACCTAGTAATAGATGTTATTTCTACCCTCACAAACTATATCTACCTACTAGTAAATATTGAAGGAGTGTAAGCTCTAGTAAAAGCTTAGATTATTAATAATTAAGTATACAACCTACTGCTAAGATTATTATAGATAAGGCAAGTTACCTTCTATCCAGATTTTAGTACTAGGAAAGTTATTATTAAAGGGAATAATAGTATAGTATATTAAATACCTATAGAACTCTACCTAATAGAAGTACATCTACCTATAATTAAACTAGAAATTAATAAAAAGGAAGGAGATATAGCTAACGCCGTATATTAGTACCTACTTAATTAGTAGAAAAAAGCCTAACCCTAATAAAGCTGCTAAGGCTTTACTAGGGTTAAAATAACTTGACCTAAGGCTTTAAAAATATAGTAGCATTAGTTTTAGCAGCTTATAATACTCTACTGCCAGACATATTAGTAATAGTAGCAGAATATTTTAATAATAGCAAACCTAAGTATTCCTTAGGAAAAGAAGTAGGATTTCTAATAGAGTAGCGTTTAAAGTTATAACCCTTAATAGACACATCACTTAACATTATTAATATATAGGTAGCAACAAGTAGTATTACTATTAGACTAGGGACAGACATACTAGAGAGAGTTAAATAAATAAAATAATTATTATATATATAGAGAGACTATTTCGCCACGCAAGTTCAAGATATTTAAGCTATAGATTTAATTAAGTATTTAATTAACCTAGCGCCTAATACTAAATTAGTAGTAGGATTGCTACCTAAATATATAGTAGTAGAAAGAGAGTTTACTAATAAAATCTTTCCTAAACTTAAGGATACGGGTATTATTATAAAGTGGAGTAGCCCTTAAAGGGCTAAAACTAAGTTCCCTCTAAAGAAAAAAGGGTTTATACTACTAAGAGTTATATATAACTTTATCCTTATTAACTACTATATAATTAAATTGGGTTATCTAATATATTATTTTAAAGAAGTTATATCTATACTTATTAAACTAAAATACTTAGTTTTCTTTTTAGTAGACGCCTTAAACGGCTATTAGGCCGTATCTATAAAAAGGGAAGACATAAATAAAATAGGGTTTATCACCCCTAACAGCCAATAGGTATACTAGAGAATAGGGTAAGGTTTAAAGGGAGCGGCTACTATATACATATAATTCATAGATTTAGTCTATAGACTACTACCTCCTAGCAAAACTAGTATAGCTAGGATGCTAAGTTTAATAGGAGACTATAAGGACCACTCATTTTAAGTCTTTATAGATAACCATAGAGTATTAGCTACCGATTTTAATATACTTTTTACCTTCCTATATACTAAATACTTCCCGCAATACACTTTCAGTCCTATGTATTTATCCAGACATAAAATATATATCTTTATAGATAATTTAGAGGTGCTAGGATTTCAAGGTAGCTCTAAAGGCTTAAAACCTTCTTAAAAATATAAGGAGAAGATTATAAATTGGCCTATTCCTAATAATAGGGAGGAACTAGATAGGTTTTTATAGCTAATACCTTTCTTACGCATCTTCATCCTAAGATATATATAGTTAGTAATAGAGATAAAGAAAGTGTACCTAAGATAAGTAGTAGATAAACTAAAACCGTAGCTATTATATAATACTAAGATTAAAGAGTGTAACTAAGATTTTACTAGAGTAAATAATAAAGTAAGGATAAAAAAACCTATAGTTTATAGGAAGTAGATTAAAAAGGATACCTTTAACTAAGAGCTAAAATAATAAGAGGCCTTTAATAAGGTTAAATAGGCTATATGCACAAATACTATAGCGGGAGCTGATCCTAACCTATAATATCATCTTGCTACGGATGCCAGCATAAGTGCATTAGGGGGATATCTCTTTTAGATAAGAAATGCCTTACTGGGCATAGAAGCTACCCCTACTATTATGCTTAACGAATGAATCATCATGTTTTTGTCATATAAACTTAATAATACTAAAATACAATATTTAAACTTAGAATGTAAATATCTCGTGATAGTAAAGAGTCTAGTAGAAGTAAGGTAGCTTATTATAGGTAATAAATACTTAATAATTATATATACTAATTATAAAGCGCTAAAACTAATTTTCACTATAGGATAAACTAAGAAAGGAAGAGTAGTAACTTAGCTAGACTAACTAAATAAATTTAATACTAAGGTTATATACTAACCCTCTAGAGATTAGTATATTAAGCTAGTAGATAGACTAAGCTAGTTACTAACTTATATAAGCACATTATAAACTCTATACCTAGTAGAGAAGCTAGCAATACTAGTCCTTTACTTTAAAGCATTATAGTAACTCACTTATCCCCTTAACACCTTATTAAAAAGTAAGAACCTTAATAAATTTTAGTAGTTACCTATATACTATCAGCTAGTTAAATACCTTAAGGGTAGTAAAGAGGGGCTAGTAAAGGTAGATATACCTTAAAACTACTACTACGCCCTATAATATATGGCTAAATCCTTTAGATTACCGCACCCTTCTAAAAATAGATACCTTAGATATATTAAATTAATAGGTACTAATAGCATCTATATTATTAAAGATTAGATAGCATAATACCTAAAAGTAGTATATAAAGATTATAAGTATTACATAGCCACTCTAATACTTAATTACTTAATAGGAAGGGCTTACTAGCCTACTAGAATAAAAGATATATATAAATAATACGCTAGCTACTACTTCTACTAGTCTTATCTTAGAAAATTAATTACTAGTATACCACTAACCATATAAACCTTTAGGCCAATAAAAATGCTAGGAGCTAACTAGTTAGGGCCTATTAGCTTAGTATATAGTATAACCAGAGCAGCATATATACTACTAATAGTAGACTTCTTTAGTAGGTTTATTTAGGTAAAAGCATACTAATATCATACTTCCTATAAAACTATAGATATAATATAAGAACATATTATACTAGTCTTTAAATGGCCTTAAGAATTCTATATAGATAATAGTACCTACTTTATTAATAATAACATGTAAGCTATTTTACTAGAGCATAGAATAAGTTACTTTACAGGACTAATTAGTTACTCCTCCTCAACTAGTCTACTAGAAAGGACAGTATAAGAAATATTAGCATAGATAAGTAAAAAATATATTAAGAGGGGTACCATAAACTTATAGTTATTATTAGTAAGGGAAAATATCCTTAATATAAATATTAAGACTACTAAAGTCTATAGATATACACCTGCCCAGATTATATTAGGATTTAAACCTTAACAATACTACTATAATACTAAACCTATATATCTTTTAGTACTAGAGCTAGAAGAACAGTAGCTACTAGAGCACCAGTATCAACTATTTATAGCTCTCTAAGACAAAAATTAACTACTAAGTAGTAAAGTGGCATTATACATATACTACTACTATAAGCATACCTAATAAAAATAATGAATTCCTAAACCTAGAGATTTAGTATTAGTATGGAACTACTTAGTAGATAACTAATATAGCAGAAAGTTAGAAACTAGATAGCTAGGACTAAGGCTGCTAGTTAAATAAGCGACCTACTACTATAGTAATTAGGTAAGAAACCTATATAGATAAGCAACACCTAAATAGTACTATATAGATAATATTATACTATACCATAAGAGATAACCCGTCTTTATAGGGGGAGTGTTATTAGCAACTCCTACTATTAGTAGTACCCTAATATGTCAATCTACATACTAATTTCAACCGGGACAGGCAGGTCAATAAGCCTTAAGACTGTAGCAAAACATTATGCTAAGCTAGGCGTAAAACGGAGTATAGATCCTCTAGCGTCTAAGGCAGTCACTAGCAGACATACCTTATCAGCACCGGAGGAGGTGACT
>KI911109.1:144206-161654 GCA_000482085.2 Cladonia metacorallifera KoLRI002260
TCATGTTTTTGTCATATAAACTTAATAATACTAAAATACAATATTTAAACTTAGAATGTAAATATCTCGTGATAGTAAAGAGTCTAGTAGAAGTAAGGTAGCTTATTATAGGTAATAAATACTTAATAATTATATATACTAATTATAAAGCGCTAAAACTAATTTTCACTATAGGATAAACTAAGAAAGGAAGAGTAGTAACTTAGCTAGACTAACTAAATAAATTTAATACTAAGGTTATATACTAACCCTCTAGAGATTAGTATATTAAGCTAGTAGATAGACTAAGCTAGTTACTAACTTATATAAGCACATTATAAACTCTATACCTAGTAGAGAAGCTAGCAATACTAGTCCTTTACTTTAAAGCATTATAGTAACTCACTTATCCCCTTAACACCTTATTAAAAAGTAAGAACCTTAATAAATTTTAGTAGTTACCTATATACTATCAGCTAGTTAAATACCTTAAGGGTAGTAAAGAGGGGCTAGTAAAGGTAGATATACCTTAAAACTACTACTACGCCCTATAATATATGGCTAAATCCTTTAGATTACCGCACCCTTCTAAAAATAGATACCTTAGATATATTAAATTAATAGGTACTAATAGCATCTATATTATTAAAGATTAGATAGCATAATACCTAAAAGTAGTATATAAAGATTATAAGTATTACATAGCCACTCTAATACTTAATTACTTAATAGGAAGGGCTTACTAGCCTACTAGAATAAAAGATATATATAAATAATACGCTAGCTACTACTTCTACTAGTCTTATCTTAGAAAATTAATTACTAGTATACCACTAACCATATAAACCTTTAGGCCAATAAAAATGCTAGGAGCTAACTAGTTAGGGCCTATTAGCTTAGTATATAGTATAACCAGAGCAGCATATATACTACTAATAGTAGACTTCTTTAGTAGGTTTATTTAGGTAAAAGCATACTAATATCATACTTCCTATAAAACTATAGATATAATATAAGAACATATTATACTAGTCTTTAAATGGCCTTAAGAATTCTATATAGATAATAGTACCTACTTTATTAATAATAACATGTAAGCTATTTTACTAGAGCATAGAATAAGTTACTTTACAGGACTAATTAGTTACTCCTCCTCAACTAGTCTACTAGAAAGGACAGTATAAGAAATATTAGCATAGATAAGTAAAAAATATATTAAGAGGGGTACCATAAACTTATAGTTATTATTAGTAAGGGAAAATATCCTTAATATAAATATTAAGACTACTAAAGTCTATAGATATACACCTGCCCAGATTATATTAGGATTTAAACCTTAACAATACTACTATAATACTAAACCTATATATCTTTTAGTACTAGAGCTAGAAGAACAGTAGCTACTAGAGCACCAGTATCAACTATTTATAGCTCTCTAAGACAAAAATTAACTACTAAGTAGTAAAGTGGCATTATACATATACTACTACTATAAGCATACCTAATAAAAATAATGAATTCCTAAACCTAGAGATTTAGTATTAGTATGGAACTACTTAGTAGATAACTAATATAGCAGAAAGTTAGAAACTAGATAGCTAGGACTAAGGCTGCTAGTTAAATAAGCGACCTACTACTATAGTAATTAGGTAAGAAACCTATATAGATAAGCAACACCTAAATAGTACTATATAGATAATATTATACTATACCATAAGAGATAACCCGTCTTTATAGGGGGAGTGTTATTAGCAACTCCTACTATTAGTAGTACCCTAATATGTCAATCTACATACTAATTTCAACCGGGACAGGCAGGTCAATAAGCCTTAAGACTGTAGCAAAACATTATGCTAAGCTAGGCGTAAAACGGAGTATAGATCCTCTAGCGTCTAAGGCAGTCACTAGCAGACATACCTTATCAGCACCGGAGGAGGTGACTGAGGCAGTCGCTAGCAGACATACCTTATCAGCACCGAAGGAGGTGACTAAGGCAGTCGCTAGCAGACATACCTTATCAGCACCAGAGGAGGTGACTGAGGCAGTCTCTAGCAGACATACCTTATCAGCACCGGAGGAGGTAACTAAGGCAGTCTCCAATAGACATACCTTAGAAGAGCAACGCCGTCAGATTAACTTCAGCATTTAAATCATATATCACAAACACCTTACCTTCCTATTACCACCTCACCTTCCAACCACTACCTCATCAACCAAATCACCTCATCAGCACCTTATTTTATAATAGTAAAAGATAAGGGACCCGTACTTAAAAAGAACCCTACAAAAGTGGCTGTAGGAAAGGTAGAAGGCCTAGCAAAGGCGAAGAACCAACGCGAAGGGTTATAAGTTAGCCAGAAACTAGCTAAGAGAGTAAAAACTAACCCTAAAATAAATGCCACTCCCTCTAGTAATATAGATCTAGAGGATGAGCTAAGTAATAGCGAACCTATAACTAGCAGCACTTTATATTAGAAGAAAACTATACTTAATAAATAAGCTACCTTATAACCTTTACTACTCCCTAAACTTAATATAGTAGGCGCTTCTAGTAGAAGTAAGAACTTCTCTTATATAATTATTAAAAAGAGGCTCCTACTCCTTATTATAATATAAATAGATGCTAAGGAAATATACTGAATTGCCTACCCCGCAAAATCTTACATAGAGGATAAGTTATTCTAGAAAATGCTAGGAGAATTAGTAGAGTAACTAAAAGAAAAAGTAAAAGAAAATATATTTAGTGCTATAGTAGACTATATATAAGGCAATCTATATATAGACCTAGCAGCGTATCTATACCTATAGCTACTAGCTAGTACTAGATACCTTAGATATAACAAGGCTAATCCAAGTAAACTAGTTATCATGAAAAAAGGATATAAAAAATTCCTAACTTTAATCCAAGAAACTACTATAAGNAATAATGAATTCCTAAACCTAGAGATTTAGTATTAGTATGGAACTACTTAGTAGATAACTAATATAGCAGAAAGTTAGAAACTAGATAGCTAGGACTAAGGCTGCTAGTTAAATAAGCGACCTACTACTATAGTAATTAGGTAAGAAACCTATATAGATAAGCAACACCTAAATAGTACTATATAGATAATATTATACTATACCATAAGAGATAACCCGTCTTTATAGGGGGAGTGTTATTAGCAACTCCTACTATTAGTAGTACCCTAATATGTCAATCTACATACTAATTTCAACCGGGACAGGCAGGTCAATAAGCCTTAAGACTGTAGCAAAACATTATGCTAAGCTAGGCGTAAAACGGAGTATAGATCCTCTAGCGTCTAAGGCAGTCACTAGCAGACATACCTTATCAGCACCGGAGGAGGTGACTGAGGCAGTCGCTAGCAGACATACCTTATCAGCACCGAAGGAGGTGACTAAGGCAGTCGCTAGCAGACATACCTTATCAGCACCAGAGGAGGTGACTGAGGCAGTCTCTAGCAGACATACCTTATCAGCACCGGAGGAGGTAACTAAGGCAGTCTCCAATAGACATACCTTAGAAGAGCAACGCCGTCAGATTAACTTCAGCATTTAAATCATATATCACAAACACCTTACCTTCCTATTACCACCTCACCTTCCAACCACTACCTCATCAACCAAATCACCTCATCAGCACCTTATTTTATAATAGTAAAAGATAAGGGACCCGTACTTAAAAAGAACCCTACAAAAGTGGCTGTAGGAAAGGTAGAAGGCCTAGCAAAGGCGAAGAACCAACGCGAAGGGTTATAAGTTAGCCAGAAACTAGCTAAGAGAGTAAAAACTAACCCTAAAATAAATGCCACTCCCTCTAGTAATATAGATCTAGAGGATGAGCTAAGTAATAGCGAACCTATAACTAGCAGCACTTTATATTAGAAGAAAACTATACTTAATAAATAAGCTACCTTATAACCTTTACTACTCCCTAAACTTAATATAGTAGGCGCTTCTAGTAGAAGTAAGAACTTCTCTTATATAATTATTAAAAAGAGGCTCCTACTCCTTATTATAATATAAATAGATGCTAAGGAAATATACTGAATTGCCTACCCCGCAAAATCTTACATAGAGGATAAGTTATTCTAGAAAATGCTAGGAGAATTAGTAGAGTAACTAAAAGAAAAAGTAAAAGAAAATATATTTAGTGCTATAGTAGACTATATATAAGGCAATCTATATATAGACCTAGCAGCGTATCTATACCTATAGCTACTAGCTAGTACTAGATACCTTAGATATAACAAGGCTAATCCAAGTAAACTAGTTATCATGAAAAAAGGATATAAAAAATTCCTAACTTTAATCCAAGAAACTACTATAAGACTGCTAGGATTAGCTAAGAGTAATCTAAAAAAATAAAGCAACCCTCTTCTAATAAGCAAGTTTATAAAGGAACTACTTATTATTAAACTATATATAGAAACTATAATTCCGGAACATATTTATAAAATATAAATTAAAGAATATAAAAGAATCCTAGCATATACTACTAAGTTAATCCGATAAGAACTAGTAGATATAGGGGTTATGGCTAGCAATTATATAGAAAAGGCTAGGAAAGCCGTAATAATACTTAGTGCCATCATCATATAATTATAAGAACAAGTCAATTCTAAGGGCTCTAGCACTATCGGCAGTGCCTTAAGCACTAAGATAAAGGAAGAATACTACTCAGACTTTAACCACTTCCTCCCTCTAAATAACACAGACATCAACAACCTCATCAATAGCAACTTGAGCGACGAGGAGCCCATTATCACTAGCAAGGAGCCCATCATCACTAGCAGAGAGCCCACCATCGCTAGCAGAGAGCCAACCATCGCTAGCAAGGAGCCTATCACGGCTAGTAACTCCACACTAGCATTACCTAAAATCGTTATTAAGCAGCTTTTCCAAGGTCACAAGTACTAGTACCGCGACTGTAATCCAACTCTTCTACAATAAATCTATAATAGAGTAAGTCGTGACCTCGAGGAGTCATAAGAAGTAATAATCTACGAAGAGGAGGCTAATACTATTTAAGAAGAAGTGCGAGATACATCAGCAACAGAAATAAGACAAGAGATCTAGACGTAGCTAGACAAGGAGATGCGTGATAGTATATAGGCAAAAGAGCAGGAAATTATAAAAGCTAAGCTAAGAAAGGAGATGCTACCTAGCTTGATAGAAGAAGCAAAGGAGCAAGTTACAACAAGTCAACTAGAGCAGATAAAGGAGGATGTTACTAGGGAGTTAAAAGAAGAAGCCCACAAGCGCTTTAAAGCCACAGGATTCTTCTAATAGCACATCACCGCAAGCGTATAGAGGAATTAAGCATAGTCTAAGGGTCCCTAGCAGAACATCTAACATCTAGCAGTGCTACAATTACAGAGGTAGCAGCCTTAGGGACAAGGCTGTTTTCTATGAGGGGGAGAGTTGTCAGGTGGAAATTCAGGAAGGTGGTTTTTTGCTAGCTTTGGCAGTAGCGTTGCTAGCAGCTTGGCGATCCTATTTCCCTTAGCAGAGCACTTGTAACTAGCATCGATCATGCAACCAACCATCAGCTAGAAAAGCAATCAATTTCATCATCCTAGCAAGTGGAATTTTCACCGGGGCAGCCAGCTCAGCCGTGTTGCCTAGAATAGCCTGCACGCTGGCTACATAAAAACTTCCTCTCGTCCCAACTACTTCACCGCTTCCGTAGGTGCCTGCTCTATCCCGAAACCTTCCAGTACTATCGGCTTCAACCAACCAACAGCTTCGCGCTTGGGTTGTGGTTGCAGATACAGACAAACACGGGCTAATGAAGGTTTCCCAGAATCCTTCGACCCCAGAGCGCCTCGGTTCATCCATCAGCGCGCATTACAACGCTTCTGTGTATGGTCTTGTGCTTCCTTAGCCTTATCTAGCTGGATTGAAAGCATACTAGAAAGTCATCGAGGTCCCTCAAAATCTCAGGCTGCAATTCCAGCAAGCTGAGCATATATTTTGATTGGAATCGTTATCATCCAGTATAATGGTGGAAATCAAGAGGCTGGGTCTGACTATGGTGGCTGAAGGTGGACAAGACCCGGCAGCAAAGTATGTTCCCTGCCCTCGCGCAATGTTCAATGCGTATGAGTGATACTGTCAGCATTGTCTTTATCCATGGTCTGCTGGGAGACCCGAGGTGTACCTGGGAGAGAACGATCCCGCCTGACAACGTCTCCCCGCAGGCCAACGACCCCCCAAAGAAGAAACGCCGCATGTTCCTCTTCGGGCATCAGGAGCCTGAAAACAATGACAAGCAGCCGGAATCGGCTGTAACCCTTTGCACAGAAATGAGAGAAGGTGCCTCTAATGATTCAAAGTCGATATTCTGGCCTGAGAAGCTACTCCCAACAGACATTCTCAATGCGACAATCTTCACGTACGGATACAATGCCGGCGTCATTGGCAGATCACTCCAGGGTCCTAACATGAATAATGTGTCCCAGCACGCTAACGATCTCATGATAGATCTTAAGTCGGAATTGAGAAACAAGAAGCCAATAATATTCGTTGCGCACAGCCTGGGTGGGATTCTTGTCAAAGATGTGACCATTCATATACTCCTATGTCCTCCATACGCTAACGGGTTGTTAGACATTACGACGCTCCAAGACAAGCCATGTGCCGGAACAGAATAGTATCTATGAAAGTACAGCAGCGATTATATTCCTCGGTACCCCACACCGAGGCTCAGGTTATGCTGGACTTGGGGAAACCGTTACCCGAGCGGCCAAACTGATTCTTCGCGAGTCCAATAGCAAGTTGATCGGGTCTCTGGACTACAACAGCGAAATACTGAGCAATATACATGATGACTTCAGGAAGATGATTACTACGAAAGATATTCAATTGCATTCCTTTCGCGAATCACGTGGGCTGTCGAGCGTGAAGGGCTTTAGTTCAAAGGTGACGATACCCACCGGTTTAGAAGTTGCATCGCCTAATAACCTCGCAGGTCGTTGATGATTTTTCTTCGATAATAGAAGACCCTAAGGAAGTCGTGGAGTCGATCGACGCGAACCACATGGAAATGACTAAATTCTTTAGTTCTGAAGACCAAGGTTATCGTAAGATACAGCGAGCTTTGTCTAGATTCGTCGAGCAGTGTTTGGAGCGATCTAGAGCGCCAATGTAAGAATTGCTATGTATGCAAGCCTGCCCGGCTTGTGATGAACAGCTCTACTCATAGCGATCTTAGGAGGACTGAGTCTGAGACCAACTTATTGAATGCCTTGGGGGAGGCTAATGTTGGAAGCCACCTTGATCTGATCGCAGATAATCATGAGGGTACACTCGAATGGATCCTTCTCCACCCTTCCTTCAATCAATGGAGGAGCGGTATTCCTCATGAATATCCGATGCTTTGGATGCCTGGGCCTCTAGGGAGTGGTAAATCCACCGCCCTAAAATTCCTCATCAAGCATCTTCGCTGTTCCATTGCGCCTTGCATGGTAGTCTTCTTCTTCTGTGACGGCAGGGATCCAACAAAAAGATCTGGAATGGGTCTACTGAGATCAATAATACGCCAAATGGTGGAGGGAGATGAAGATCTTCTGAGTAAGTTATCGGAAAAAGAGAGTAAAGCCGATTTCTCTTCGGCTAAAAATCTGTGGGACTTAATGGAGCTATCATGTCTCGCCCTGGCTCAATCAACCCGGCCTACTTACGTTTTAATCGATGGTATCGATGAGTTACAAGATATCGATCGTGCAGCTTTCTTAGAACGATTCGAGGAGCTGATACGATATATTAGTAGTTGGGAAGAGCCACGTCGCAGCAACATCGGATTCCTTCTAACTAGCAGGCCTTGGACGATAGTCAAGGACCGTCTGGGCTCATTCGTCACCTTGGAATTCAAACGCGAATGCGTTCATTTAGATATCAAGACCATGCTCACAGACGTTGTACAGAGCTTTGCCCGTCAAGAGAACTTCCCAGACGCAGTAGCTGCTAGAGTTATTGATACGATTTTGAAGAAAGCACAAGGCATGTTTCTGTGGGCATCTCTTGCCTGGAACCATTTCAAGGACATTGACTCCGCCTGGAGAGAGCCTACCGTACGCGTGCAGCTACGTGAGCTCGATTCGCTTCCCCACGGGCTCATGCCTCTCTATGAGCATCTACTCCGCCGTCTCAGGCCAGGCGAGGACGCCTGGAATGTCTTCAAATGGTTAATCTATGCTAAGCGACCGCTGCACTCTTCTGAGCTTGACATTGGCCTTGCACTACTAGATAAACCACAGAACAACAAGGGTCTAGAGCTTGCCTTCGATATCTCGCGATCGATTCAGCGGTTATGTGGCCCGTTTATCCGCCTTGAAGAAATCGAAGATACTATCAATCTGGTTCATCAGTCGGCGCAAACTTTCTTTCTGGAGTCCTACCCACATCTCGAGCTATCTGCACACGTGATGATTGCGGAAGCTTGTTTGACTTACCTATGCTTCTCCGATATCCCTTGGGGCCCAGTCGATTACGTTCGTATTGCACCGACTCACGAGGACAATGCAAAGTACGGGTTACTTCGATACGCCATGTTTCACTGGTACTCTCATTACAAAGATGGCGAAGCTCAGATGAATCTAGCTAATACAATGAAGATGCAAAGCTTTGACACAGTGGCGAACAAACAACAAGCAGAAAGATGCCTGGCTTTCGCAGGTCTTCCTCATCTCGATCACAATACCCCACATGAAGGTGGAAAGACAGCACTTCATATAGCGGCATCTTGGAGCTGGAATCAGGCAATAGAGGCCCTGTTATCCATTGAGGGCGTCGACGCCTCTCGCCTTGACGATAATGGATGGTCCCCCCTACACGTCGCGTCTTACTGGGCACTCTCTATTACAGCTAGGCAGCTCATAGATCGTGGTGGGTGGAGAATGGCATTTTATACTGATGCCACAGGCTGGCATGTACTTCAATTTCTTGTGAAGCAAGATCTCGAAGAATTAGCTTGCATGATCCTGGAACGCTTTGAACGATTGCCAGATTCTGTCAACCATCTTGATCCTGAAGGAAATTGTCTTTTGCATTCTCTGATTCGGATAGGGTGGGAAAAAGCATTAAAAATGATGATACAAATGCCTGGCATCGAGCTGAACGTGTTTGATCGTTGGGGAAAGTCTCCTCTGCATTATGCTGTCTCTACACCGGATACGACCATTTCTCGCAAGCTCATAGCAGGTGGTGCGAAACTATCACTCTTGGACTCGAATCACGCAACAGCACTAATGTACGCACTTGATGGTGGCATGATTGAAACGATCGATTTGCTAATTTCTAATGGAGCACAATGTGAGGGTGTGGATATAGAGGGCAGATCTACCCTACATTACGCAGTTTCCAGAGACTGGGTCAAGGTAGTCGAGCGACTTGTGAAGAATGGTGCGAATGTCAACGACGCGGATAATTCTGGAATACTTCCAATACATCTGGCTGCGTTCTATGGGAACCCGAACGTAGTGCGATGGTTTATGGCTCAACCAAATGTTCAGATCAACAAGAAATCCAACAATGGAGAATCGGTCATTTTCTGGGCGGCAAGGGGCCGTCAAAACAATGCACTGGAACTTTTATTACGTTGTGCTAACATTGAGAAGTCTTTCAAAGATCAATTCGACCGGAGTATCCTGCATGTGACCATCCCATGGGCTAGACCAGACATAATCCAACAGATATTAGAATTGGACGTGGTCGAGCTGGATATTAAAGATCACACTGGTACCACCTGCTTGCATCGCGCGGCCCAGGGAGTTCCTAATGAGACTTTCGAACTCGTTCTAGGGGAGTATCTATTACAAGGGCTCAACATTGATCAGGTCGACGCAAAAGGCCGAGCCGCACTCCACTATGCTGCAATGAATGGTACTCATGCCGCTGAAAGTCTATTACGAGGCAAAGCAGATCAAAATATCAAGGATGCCGATGGACTAGCACCTCTGGATTTGGCGATACTGTGGCATAATGTTAAAGTACTCAAAGTATTAGATCTGTCTCTAGCAAATTCATCTATGCTAGTAAATCACGTGTAAGTCACTCGCTAGATGCTTCGTCTGACTCCGTTCGATTTTAGTGACCGACTGTGCATAGACGGAAAACTCCACCCCCTTTCGCTGCCAATCTTCTCCATAACCCGGATACAATTTTCTTTAAGGCTAGTGGGGGGGGTCCTCCTCACATCCGGATGGTTGAGGCTTCTGACCGTGATGGCCTTCGACTTAACCAGATTTTCATACGTGGCGCAGAGAAAGAAGTCTTCGGGTCAATAGATTGGAGTTTCGACACTTCGGCCATGCTTCAAGAACTCCTCATGGAAAGCCTGTCTCCGCTGTTGCTAGGAACTCTAGCTTCTTGGAATGCTATTGCTGATGGGGAGGATACATTTGTATACTTACAAATCTGGAGGCAGCGTGATATCAGCCAAGATGGACAGCAAGTTTGGACACATACATTCGGTGCTAATTACCAAGGGGAGAGCGCCACGGCGCTACCATATGCTCTCATGAAATCTATCAAAGCGTTGATCGGATTAGCACGGAGGAAGGATTCGATCAGATATGGCGAAGAGGCTCCAGTAGTTCAAAGCCAGCGAGTTCAACAACACCTCAATGGTTATCCAGGCGAATGAATGCATGGATCAACCAGCACCCGTCGCAAGAGGACCAGATGAGAATGGGCAAGATATCAAAGCGTCGAAAGCCCCACGGGAGATGTAGCTCAGGCAGGACTCTTTCAAGCCGGTGGGAAAAGGCGCTGTCTCTGAGAACTAAAATAATACGTATCGAGTGTAATCCTTTGGTAATATAATGTCGTGTCGTTCAAGTGTAGCTGTCAATGATCATACTATGACTGAGAATGGATTCAACCTCGGCAGAGATTTCGCTCATTGTTATATTCGGTAAATTATCTCCAAGCAAAATAAACGGCGTAGCACAGTAACAAGTGAGAAGCTGTCTTCGTATGTGACAGTACTAAACCTAGCAACGTAGCGGTCAGCACCCTGGCAGAGACAGAACGCAAGCTTTACCAAATAGAACAGACTTTCTTCCATGAAACCTATTCATTCAACAAAAATTTATGACGCTAGCGACCGAGTCACGAATTGGAGACTGTCAAGTGAAGCGTCATGATGCCTTCCTCACGAACTAGAAAGCCGTCCAACAAACCCTCTACATCGCCTTGTGGTCAGGACATCGAGTAAAGGTCATGTATAATATATAGAGGGTAGCTTTGTGAATCTTAAGATTCTCCAAATCTGGTGGACTGTTTTGAATCGATTATCTTCGAAATGCGGTGGCGGAGATTTGGGGGTTGGGGGTGCATGGAGGGGTAGGGGCTGAGGATGTGTTTGCTGGATATAGCGGATTGGATGATGTTTAAAGGGGGTTTTGGGTGATGGATTGAATAATAGCAAGAATTGGTTGATTAACTGTATGTCTAAGTCGATTATTGAGGAATTGAATGTCCTGCATTGCATTTACTGTTCAAGTCTCGGTTTTTGATGGGTGTTTGCTGGGGCTTTGGTAAATAGATGCGTTGTTCAGAAATTATACTAGACTCTATTGTCCTAGGTTGCGCGGCTGCTTTCTGTATGTTACACATCGTGGCTTATACCTTATTTGCCATGTTCCCACTCTCCTCGTCTATGGTGCCGGTAATATCAAGAACGTCCAATGGGCCCGAAAATCCCTCGTACAATAGTCTTGAACCAACTCCAGTCCACTTGTCCGGAGAAAATTAGGCCGTCATCGATCTATTCGCTGTGTTAATCCCCATATACGTATGACCGCTTGCTCTCTCTATTTATCCTTCCTCCCACTTTCGCCGCCTCCTTTGCCCGCACTATCAGCAACAAGCGCAATCTGTAACGTCAAAAACACCTGAACGATCCCAGAAACGATACTCATGAACTGACTCCATTCAGTTGGTCCAAAAACATATACCAGTGGTGATAAAACCACAATTAGCGATGCAGGAATCAATGATCCCCATACCCAGAACCGAGCCTTTACGGAGAAGGTCTTGGTTCTCCAGATGGGAATAGCTAATGCTGCGAAGCTGAGAATCGTCATGCATGAGTTCTGGACCAGAAACCAGAAGTCTGCATCTTGCGTGGTGCCTGGCTTGTGAGGTGAATATCGCCACCCGAGAGCGGTAGTGGGGATGGTGACTACGAAAACAAGGAGACTGAGCCACAGAGTGCTGGAAATATGCTGTTGCAGGATGATCAATTATTCAGTCTTGAGCATTAAGTAGCCACAAAGTGATGACGTACGTTCAGCCGCGCAGGCAATTGATCTTCTTCGTTGGTAGCTCTATGTTGAAACATCTGAAGTTCGTGCCTATGAACAGTCAATATGATTACGAAGGGCAAACGGAATTGAGTTTGACTTACCAACGGGGTATTCTACTAGGTCTTTTCTCCTTGAACCATCTGTCCAGTATCGAGTCAATAACAATCCATTTCCTGCGAAGGACGCCTTGCATATCCGAGTCAAATTGATTCAGCTCGACTAATTCTGGTAATAGACTAGCGATGAGCATAGAGTGTCTGTTACTGTGAACAGATAAATCATCCACTAGTTGTTCCTCAAAGTTTGCCAGCTCTGTCTTGGGGGCATGACGAGTTCTGTCCATGCATTGGCTGAAGATAGCCTCAGCCTCAGCCCAATAAACGCCAGTTGAGGTTTCTTTCAAGTATGCTTCGGGGTGCTTGAAACCATTGGTGGACAGCGAACTCATGAGTTCTGCTCCTGTTCCGAGATTTTCACGCCAATCAGATACAGCGGAACAGCACTGATATTGAGCCATGGATTGGAGAACGAATTCTTCATGGTCAAGTCTCTTACTAGCCTCGACGAGGTACCCAAATATGATCTTGTCCATTTTTGCAAAGACTCGGGCAGCTTCTTCAATGGCCGAGTTGAGAACATTGATTGAGGCTACTTGTAATGATATCGTAAATTCTTGTTGCCTAAAAGAATTTGTCTCGGGAAGCTTCAAAACTACTTGAACTTAACTTAGTCAACGTCAGGGGAAAAGATTTGTGCTTACATTGGTTTCCTAAGGCATCTACTCTTTCTTTAGTGCGCCTGTGGTGCAGTTGATTATGCTTGACAGCCTTTGGGACCTGAGTCGGAGTAGCCATAGCCATGTGGGCAATGGACTAAATTGATGGTAAATGCTACAGGTATGGCGTCAGGCTCGGCAGGTGGACATACAAGGAGGATAAACAGTTCTTCAACCAAGACACCTCACTAGAATTTCAATGGACGCCTTGTACCTTGCGGTCAGGGCGACTTGCCCAATGCCCCAAATCTTGTCGTATAGTGGCTTCAAGATTATATGTTTTGTTCTTCCAACGCTTTCTGAGATGTGAACTGTTATTTATAAGTAGCACGCAAATTACAGAAACTTTTTGTTCAAGGGTTTACTCTATGTACGATGTCTAAGAATACGAAGGCAGTGAGGCTGAAGAGGCTTGACTGGAGGCTGTGCAAAGGGCTGCCTTAAGAATAGGACCTTTCGATTGAGTAAGATGTCCTATACTGAAGGCCGCTAGATACGCCTCTCTGCCAGCTATTCCTTCAACCGATGGTACAATATCTTAAGTGTGCGACTTGCAGAACAAGATTGAAAGATAGCTCTCAAACCAAATTGGTATGCCTTGGAGGAGAATATTACAATGGTTTCCAGTGTGGCTAAATGATAGAAGTTCATATTCAAACAGCCTCCAATGGTATAACCCTACTAGAGGGTCGCCATTTCGGCAGCGAAATTAGGTTAGATTTTTAGGGCTTCTACCCAAAAAAATCCATTTTTTTTAAGCCCTAGCTAGCCCTATTCTATTATTCTACTACCTAGGATAGCTACCCCAGCGCTCCTAATAACGCTGCCCTAGTGCCCCCATCAGAGCTGTCCTAGTACTCCCATCAGAGCTGCCCCAGTGCCCCCATCAGAGCTGTCCTAGTACTCCCATCAGAGCTGCCCCAGTGCCCGTTCTAGAGCTGCCCCAGTGCCCCCATCAGAGCTGCTCCAGCGCTGTTACAGAGCTGTTAATGGCCTAGGATTTTTGATGGTTGAGTCACGTGAGGAAACATTCTTGGCGACACCTGAGAGCCTATCAAACCTCAAAGTCGTCCAATACTATATAGGTAGATAGGACTGATACCCGGAGAACCTGTGGCCCGGAGACTGAAGGTCTCTACTTAAGGGAGCAAGAGAGCAGCTCCGACATTTTCATCTAATAAGCTCTGGGGCTTGTTATAGAGACCTAACATCACTGTCACACGTGCTGTATTGCTGACACCAGGCTTGCTCCGGGTAGGGCGCCGATAGGGCCCATCTCCCTCTGACGAACATGGCTTCTTCGCTTTCTATCATGTTCTTAACATTGAACCCGTATTGGAACCGTATGTACAAATCATCATCTTGGAGCTTTGATCAACTCCTGCAAAAAGGCTTCTAGCATACCTGGCTGTACGATGGCCATGAAGTTTCCCTCTCAGGTGTCTACCGGTCCTCCGTACCTACTCAGCCCAGCTTCATCAACCGGCTTACAAGAATTAGATATCAAGCATGCTTGCTTTGACTATGGAAAGTTGGAAGCCTATCATCCAGATCAGTGCGCCATTTCTTCCGGAGGAATCGCATCGACGTATCCACGTGCACTTGTCTTTACCCCGGGTCGAATGGGCGCTTGTTGGTGGCACAGTTTCAACTTCCGATAAGCCACGATGTGGAGTTATGCTGTCAGCGTGACATCTATGAAACAATAGTGCCTCGTTTCCAGACTTCCAAAACTTGATACTGGGTCACATCTTTGGAGGCGCTCGCAAGCAGATCTCTTTCCGGAAAGGTTGCCGTCTCTTAGTGATATGGCACAGTGTTTCGAGCTTGGCGAGTTAAGCTTGTCGAGCGACGGTACTAGGTTCGACCTCTAGTGGCCCTATCACTAAGAAACGAACGACACCGCTGAAACCGTCAGTATCGGATCAAGTACGATTGAATAGGAGTATAGTCGGACAACAGTCAATCCTCGTGACGCTGAAGACTAGCTATGCTGAAACAGTCCGTGAGAATACCATGCCATGATCACAACCGGAGTCTTACAACTTTTTTTGAAGCACAGCTTCTGGAGAATTCATGGATATTGTTGCAAAGCTCCTCCGTGAGTGCTCGTACGGTTCTTGTCTATAGCCATCAAACACGCTGAATATATCAAACCGGTGACCCTACATTCTGCAAGCTCCGAGAATCAAATTGAAATTCATGACATACGCCTATGAGTGGCACCATGTGGAGCAGAGCAGAAAAATATTCGGATCCCCGGAAGATCTAGCTGGGGGCCTTGAAGTGCTTTACCTGAATCGTGCGACAATAGCATATTGCGGGTACTGCAGCCTTGCAGATCCTCTGAACATCAAGCTCATGTAAGACGAGACTATTCCCATGTCTCTTCTAAGGTATTAGCCAATGGATTCAGACCTTGGAACTTGTAGAGCGGCTCAGTTGTGATCGATACCATCAAAGATCACTAGTGGCCCGTCAAGATTGATACTTTATGTGGGGTTATACCTTCCTAGAACCTTATTCCCGCTCTTGTTGCTTCACGATAACCCCTGGAGGCAACAGTATTTGATTACACATTATGAAATTCCTTTAGTGTGGGTAGGACTTGAGCCTTATGCCTTTAGGGAGACTAAAATCTACTGACTCGTACGAGACTAGACTAGTACGGATGCGCCATACCACTGATAGTGCTTGCCTGGCCTTGTATGTACAAGAATCTGTGTTGGATCGCGTAATGATGACCAGAATTGGATGGCGCCCTCTCACGGCTCACTCAACTGCTAAGGCAAGGACCTCGCTACGCACCCTTCCACGTCATTTACGGCTCGCTTCATTGTAAGGATAGTATCACCAAGAGTCCTCTCTACGCCGCCTCCGTGCAAGGCAGATTGGTCGAAAGGATAAGTGATATGGATATCAAATTATCAATAAACCCTCATTGATCAAGCGTATTGGCTGCATTTCAATCTATAAAGATGGCACCCTTTCCAAAGCCTCTTTGTTCTACGACATACACTTCTCAACCCTGTAGCAAATTCCCAAAGCCGTCATCTCTGATTCTCCCTTACCACAAATCGACCCTCTCTATCTCTCTAGAACCTTTCACAAGCCTGCTCATACCACTGACATGGATGTCCTTACGAACTTGATCCTGATCGTCTGTGTAGCCATTCCTCTCAGTCTTGCGAATCCTGTTCCGAACCCTGTTGCGATTCCCGACCCGAGTCCTATCGGTCCAATACAGCCTGCCTGTACGACTTCTGTCCATATTGACTCCCAGGTAGGCGGCTGGCCAGGCACAGTTCGTGGTGTAGGAGGGAGTTGTACCCCCGGAACGGCAGGTTAGTAGAATCTCGAATCCCCGAACTTTCTCGTCGCTCCTAACCCATTCTCAGGCTGTTCCATTTCGCTAGCTAAAGGCTACTCATATGGAGTCACCTGGGGAGTTGGCGCCAGTTTGGGCGTGACTATTGCAGAAGTTCTCGAAGCGGGTATTACTGCTGGTGTCTACTATACCGAGACTACATCTACAACCGAAACCGTCACCGTGACGTGTCCCAATGGCAACAACTATGTCTGCGGCATGGCCTTCTCTCCATCGACGCTCTACATCACGGGCAAGGTCCTTGTCAACTCGACCGGCGAAGTGCAGGGCGAAGTCTGTAACCCACCCGCGAATCCCGAATATGCCGTTGAAATACCGGAGACTACGGGCGGCTCAGCACCTCTTCCTATATTTCGCGCGTGGGCTTGCTCGTGCACTGGAACCAGCTCACTGCCTGCTTGTTCCTTTAATTGCGATTCTTCTTCGCAATGAGGCGCTGCAACATACGTATATGCAAACACAAGATCAAGGCAGCTTGGTGCTTCCGGAGAGTGTGATCAGACGGCGATATGTGGAGCTGCAAGGGCATTGGTATACAAAGGAGAAGATGATGATAGTATAACTCTGAATTCTTTCTGATTGTGCATGTAGATAAGAGCATTGTGATTAACGCAGATGCATGGGGTTTTCGACCATCTGATTCCACTTGACTGCCTTAGCATACAGGAAACATGAACACTTTAGTCAAAATAATCAGCATAGTCCGACGCCGTGGCTGAACAGTCATAATACTTTCTTTATCAACTAGCGACTAGTCCTGTGGCACGATAAACCAATGCAATACCTCACATCTCTTATTCATAGTTAGGATAACTACCCCATCCTAAGCCGCTACATACCAATTCTATATATAGTCAAACTAATACCTTGAAAACTCCGACCTTTAGCTCTCCACGCATGACACACACAAAGACAGGCGGTTTCTAAAAAAAACCCAACTTATCCTGGAGAAGTGCGGCCTCACTCTGAACGAAAACAACAACAACAAC
>KI911109.1:161731-211409 GCA_000482085.2 Cladonia metacorallifera KoLRI002260
CCAACGCTTTCTGAGATGTGAACTGTTATTTATAAGTAGCACGCAAATTACAGAAACTTTTTGTTCAAGGGTTTACTCTATGTACGATGTCTAAGAATACGAAGGCAGTGAGGCTGAAGAGGCTTGACTGGAGGCTGTGCAAAGGGCTGCCTTAAGAATAGGACCTTTCGATTGAGTAAGATGTCCTATACTGAAGGCCGCTAGATACGCCTCTCTGCCAGCTATTCCTTCAACCGATGGTACAATATCTTAAGTGTGCGACTTGCAGAACAAGATTGAAAGATAGCTCTCAAACCAAATTGGTATGCCTTGGAGGAGAATATTACAATGGTTTCCAGTGTGGCTAAATGATAGAAGTTCATATTCAAACAGCCTCCAATGGTATAACCCTACTAGAGGGTCGCCATTTCGGCAGCGAAATTAGGTTAGATTTTTAGGGCTTCTACCCAAAAAAATCCATTTTTTTTAAGCCCTAGCTAGCCCTATTCTATTATTCTACTACCTAGGATAGCTACCCCAGCGCTCCTAATAACGCTGCCCTAGTGCCCCCATCAGAGCTGTCCTAGTACTCCCATCAGAGCTGCCCCAGTGCCCCCATCAGAGCTGTCCTAGTACTCCCATCAGAGCTGCCCCAGTGCCCGTTCTAGAGCTGCCCCAGTGCCCCCATCAGAGCTGCTCCAGCGCTGTTACAGAGCTGTTAATGGCCTAGGATTTTTGATGGTTGAGTCACGTGAGGAAACATTCTTGGCGACACCTGAGAGCCTATCAAACCTCAAAGTCGTCCAATACTATATAGGTAGATAGGACTGATACCCGGAGAACCTGTGGCCCGGAGACTGAAGGTCTCTACTTAAGGGAGCAAGAGAGCAGCTCCGACATTTTCATCTAATAAGCTCTGGGGCTTGTTATAGAGACCTAACATCACTGTCACACGTGCTGTATTGCTGACACCAGGCTTGCTCCGGGTAGGGCGCCGATAGGGCCCATCTCCCTCTGACGAACATGGCTTCTTCGCTTTCTATCATGTTCTTAACATTGAACCCGTATTGGAACCGTATGTACAAATCATCATCTTGGAGCTTTGATCAACTCCTGCAAAAAGGCTTCTAGCATACCTGGCTGTACGATGGCCATGAAGTTTCCCTCTCAGGTGTCTACCGGTCCTCCGTACCTACTCAGCCCAGCTTCATCAACCGGCTTACAAGAATTAGATATCAAGCATGCTTGCTTTGACTATGGAAAGTTGGAAGCCTATCATCCAGATCAGTGCGCCATTTCTTCCGGAGGAATCGCATCGACGTATCCACGTGCACTTGTCTTTACCCCGGGTCGAATGGGCGCTTGTTGGTGGCACAGTTTCAACTTCCGATAAGCCACGATGTGGAGTTATGCTGTCAGCGTGACATCTATGAAACAATAGTGCCTCGTTTCCAGACTTCCAAAACTTGATACTGGGTCACATCTTTGGAGGCGCTCGCAAGCAGATCTCTTTCCGGAAAGGTTGCCGTCTCTTAGTGATATGGCACAGTGTTTCGAGCTTGGCGAGTTAAGCTTGTCGAGCGACGGTACTAGGTTCGACCTCTAGTGGCCCTATCACTAAGAAACGAACGACACCGCTGAAACCGTCAGTATCGGATCAAGTACGATTGAATAGGAGTATAGTCGGACAACAGTCAATCCTCGTGACGCTGAAGACTAGCTATGCTGAAACAGTCCGTGAGAATACCATGCCATGATCACAACCGGAGTCTTACAACTTTTTTTGAAGCACAGCTTCTGGAGAATTCATGGATATTGTTGCAAAGCTCCTCCGTGAGTGCTCGTACGGTTCTTGTCTATAGCCATCAAACACGCTGAATATATCAAACCGGTGACCCTACATTCTGCAAGCTCCGAGAATCAAATTGAAATTCATGACATACGCCTATGAGTGGCACCATGTGGAGCAGAGCAGAAAAATATTCGGATCCCCGGAAGATCTAGCTGGGGGCCTTGAAGTGCTTTACCTGAATCGTGCGACAATAGCATATTGCGGGTACTGCAGCCTTGCAGATCCTCTGAACATCAAGCTCATGTAAGACGAGACTATTCCCATGTCTCTTCTAAGGTATTAGCCAATGGATTCAGACCTTGGAACTTGTAGAGCGGCTCAGTTGTGATCGATACCATCAAAGATCACTAGTGGCCCGTCAAGATTGATACTTTATGTGGGGTTATACCTTCCTAGAACCTTATTCCCGCTCTTGTTGCTTCACGATAACCCCTGGAGGCAACAGTATTTGATTACACATTATGAAATTCCTTTAGTGTGGGTAGGACTTGAGCCTTATGCCTTTAGGGAGACTAAAATCTACTGACTCGTACGAGACTAGACTAGTACGGATGCGCCATACCACTGATAGTGCTTGCCTGGCCTTGTATGTACAAGAATCTGTGTTGGATCGCGTAATGATGACCAGAATTGGATGGCGCCCTCTCACGGCTCACTCAACTGCTAAGGCAAGGACCTCGCTACGCACCCTTCCACGTCATTTACGGCTCGCTTCATTGTAAGGATAGTATCACCAAGAGTCCTCTCTACGCCGCCTCCGTGCAAGGCAGATTGGTCGAAAGGATAAGTGATATGGATATCAAATTATCAATAAACCCTCATTGATCAAGCGTATTGGCTGCATTTCAATCTATAAAGATGGCACCCTTTCCAAAGCCTCTTTGTTCTACGACATACACTTCTCAACCCTGTAGCAAATTCCCAAAGCCGTCATCTCTGATTCTCCCTTACCACAAATCGACCCTCTCTATCTCTCTAGAACCTTTCACAAGCCTGCTCATACCACTGACATGGATGTCCTTACGAACTTGATCCTGATCGTCTGTGTAGCCATTCCTCTCAGTCTTGCGAATCCTGTTCCGAACCCTGTTGCGATTCCCGACCCGAGTCCTATCGGTCCAATACAGCCTGCCTGTACGACTTCTGTCCATATTGACTCCCAGGTAGGCGGCTGGCCAGGCACAGTTCGTGGTGTAGGAGGGAGTTGTACCCCCGGAACGGCAGGTTAGTAGAATCTCGAATCCCCGAACTTTCTCGTCGCTCCTAACCCATTCTCAGGCTGTTCCATTTCGCTAGCTAAAGGCTACTCATATGGAGTCACCTGGGGAGTTGGCGCCAGTTTGGGCGTGACTATTGCAGAAGTTCTCGAAGCGGGTATTACTGCTGGTGTCTACTATACCGAGACTACATCTACAACCGAAACCGTCACCGTGACGTGTCCCAATGGCAACAACTATGTCTGCGGCATGGCCTTCTCTCCATCGACGCTCTACATCACGGGCAAGGTCCTTGTCAACTCGACCGGCGAAGTGCAGGGCGAAGTCTGTAACCCACCCGCGAATCCCGAATATGCCGTTGAAATACCGGAGACTACGGGCGGCTCAGCACCTCTTCCTATATTTCGCGCGTGGGCTTGCTCGTGCACTGGAACCAGCTCACTGCCTGCTTGTTCCTTTAATTGCGATTCTTCTTCGCAATGAGGCGCTGCAACATACGTATATGCAAACACAAGATCAAGGCAGCTTGGTGCTTCCGGAGAGTGTGATCAGACGGCGATATGTGGAGCTGCAAGGGCATTGGTATACAAAGGAGAAGATGATGATAGTATAACTCTGAATTCTTTCTGATTGTGCATGTAGATAAGAGCATTGTGATTAACGCAGATGCATGGGGTTTTCGACCATCTGATTCCACTTGACTGCCTTAGCATACAGGAAACATGAACACTTTAGTCAAAATAATCAGCATAGTCCGACGCCGTGGCTGAACAGTCATAATACTTTCTTTATCAACTAGCGACTAGTCCTGTGGCACGATAAACCAATGCAATACCTCACATCTCTTATTCATAGTTAGGATAACTACCCCATCCTAAGCCGCTACATACCAATTCTATATATAGTCAAACTAATACCTTGAAAACTCCGACCTTTAGCTCTCCACGCATGACACACACAAAGACAGGCGGTTTCTAAAAAAAACCCAACTTATCCTGGAGAAGTGCGGCCTCACTCTGAACGAAAACAACAACAACAACGACAATCACCAAGTCAAAGTCAGCTAGCTATCCCATCTTCCTACCGAATAATACTCCAAGCAAAGCTTAAAAGTATATTAATACGACATTAGCTTTTCCACACCATTTAGCCTGTGCCTTCCTCGCTGCCTTGCCTCTGAGGAAGGCGCTCTTGCTTGACTCACATTTACTTGACATGCTCTCGCATTGCCACCTGGGCAACCAGGACAACTTCGGATTGGGATATTTATAACTATGTAGTGGACTACCTTCAGGCGCTGGGTGTATATGGCGTGAAAGTTGCTACGCCGAAGAGAGATAATGAGGCTTACGCGGTTTTACAGCCCCCCACTCGAGAGCCAAATGGGCGGGTCATTTGTTTCATGGCATGCTGGTGGTAGTGTCGCGTACCGGTTACGTGGAGATTACAGGAAGCGCATTTGCGTATTGGTATTGATGCCATCAACGACAAGAACTGCGACATCTCACGCGCAGGTTTCTTTGCGAGCATACACATTGCTTCTATGTACAGTGCCTGTTGCTGGCTATCGGCGGGCGCTCTGCGCTTTCATCACGCCATGCTCATGAATCATTTTAGGTATTAACTCTCAACTGTCAGCTCTTGGGCGTCGTAGAAGAGGTCTATCAAGCACCCTGCAGACCAAGCCTGGGTTGGTGACTTCAACAGGTCAGTAAGTTTCCTTGGAGTGGTGGTTTATTACAGTAGACTTACCGAGTCACCACAGAACTCCCCATTCTTTTGTGTTAGTTCTGGCAAGCCAGCCCAGGGGCTTTCTTTGATTGCTTCCTTACACGCATGCAACCTCCTCGTGATCTGCTGGAACGCCTCCGTCCTCTCTTCTTTTGTGTTCCTCCGCATCAAGTCAAACTTGAGTAAAGCGCGCAAGAAGTAGCCAGTAGGCCAGACCCATTCAGGGCCCTGGTGGTAGTTACGCCCCTTGGATGTGGCTAAGCTGTCGGAATCTTCGGAGTTAATGTAGTATGGCCGATAGTTAAGATCTGATGGATCGAGAG
The DNA here is from genome assembly GCA_000482085.2 of Cladonia metacorallifera KoLRI002260. Classification (NCBI taxonomy): domain Eukaryota; kingdom Fungi; phylum Ascomycota; class Lecanoromycetes; order Lecanorales; family Cladoniaceae; genus Cladonia; species Cladonia metacorallifera. Next base: position 166,834 of record KI911109.1, read on the forward strand.
TTGCCATGCCAATGGGGCCACGAATGATATTGTCAGCCATTTCCAGGGCGTGGAGAGCTTTACTCGGAGTGAAAAGTTGAGGAGCTACAGTCATCGCGATTGGGAAGTTGGCTCTGAGCTGGTAGTCCTCGTATGCCTTACCCGATTTGTAGAGGTCCTTGTAGATGCCCCGACGATTAATAATTGCTGGATCGACATCAAACTGCGGGTCATCGTTTCGATCGGTTGGGATGTAGTAGCACCGCTCGAAGTTCTGTTGGATTTTCAATGCCCAATCTTCGAAGGAAATAGTCCGCCCATCAGACTTCTTAACGCCGCTCAGCTTGTATCTCCCGTCTCGATGGAGTTGCGAGACCCACTTCAACGTGCTGTATGCGAGACCAGTGATCTCAATGGCAGCACCGTCTCTCGGTGTCCCAGGCATACCTTTGCTTCCAGCTCTTTCGCTCTCACCCATCTTGTCCATCCAGGTGCCGCAATTGAACTGATTTCCACCAAATATCAAACCTGTATCCCAGTCAACTCTGACATCGAGCTGAAATCCTTCGGGTTTCATCTGCACATCCAAGGCTGGGCCAGCATTGGCCTCTCGGAAGGAAAGACCCATGGCATGTCTTTGCAACGCTTCCTGGATAATCTCTTCGATGGTCGATTTCGTCGAATAGGCTCGTGGATCATCGTACTCAAAAAATGTGTCATCATAGGGTAAAAAGCGCCTAGCTACTTTCTCTTTCAAAATTTCAAGGCCATTGGGGACCATGTTCGAGTAATCTTGGATGTTCTGTAAGAAGAACCAGATGGAGTCTCTGGAGTTGTACCTGGGCAGCTTGCCGTCGCTTAGTAAATTTGGTATCATGCCATGCTTAAGTACGCTTGCGAAGGCTTTGATATGGTCCAGTGCAATCTCATATCTCCCAGTGGCAAGGTACAAGCCTCTGAGGGAGATGAAAATATCACGACCCCAGCAGCGTGCCCAACTGTGCGTGAAATGCGGCAGACCGGCGGCTAGAGACGGAACGCTTTTGAAAGGATACAATGAAGCAGATTTCATATAGCCTGTCATTTGAACGCTGACCAAGGCTAGGCTTTGTAAGAAGTCTTGACCATGCTTAATGTTATCGCTCATCAACTCCATAGCTCGATCTCTGGAAGCATAGTACGCAGTCCGGATAACCAGGGCGAAGTATCTAGGCAATAGAAAACTCGGCAGCTTTCTAATAGCATCGAAGCGCTTCTTCAGCCATTGTGCAGACTTGTTTAGAGAAGGGCGCGACGCTATCGTGGCGATACGCTCAAGTCTGCTCACGATCCAGTCCAGAGCCCATTTTCCTTCTCGCAGATGATTGCAAATAGGGTGACCAAGATTGTTTTCCCTGATCACATTTTTGAGAACACTCCACCACCCTTGTAAGCCAGCGTATACCAACGTACCATGGTTTGGAATGTTGTAGACGCCTTCTGAGCCACCAAGAAAGTCGTGCTCCTCGGGTTCAGACCTATACAGGAAGAAGTTGAGGTCTACCAGATCTAAGTCCGCGAATGCCTCTTTGGCTCCACTAGTCACAAACGAATCTAGACCTTGCGAATGCTCGGCATTTGGCATCGAGGTCTCGAATAGCGCTATAGTGCCTGGAGCAAAATGTGGAGGCACGGTAATAATCGTTTCATCACCCTTCGTCTGAATTTGCACCTCCTTAAAATCTGAGACATCGCTAGGGAGGCCCTTGAGAAGGTGTTTTTCAGCACAGACCTCCTTAGTGGTTGAGTCCGATGCGTCAACCCAGAGTGACCAACTCCCCAAAAGCCTAGCCTTGGTGCCACTAAGATGAACTGGCGTCAGCGCTCCATGGCCGCTACCGTATCCTGGAAAGGCTGTGTGCGCGACCAGGAAATAGCCTTTCCGTGACTGTTGGTGGACACGGTGCACAGTAATATACTCGCCTTCATGGTGAACGAAAGTCTCATCATAGCCGTCCTGGCCCATTTGTACATGTAGTTTGTTCAACAACTTCTTAATCCCGCCAATACCGATACCACCTCCAATCTCAACATTGCCCTCTGATGACTTGGAGGTATAAAGTCTGTTCTCATGGACAATATTGAGGAGACGGGGATATACTTCATCATAACCCATAACACTGCCAGTAGCACATGCGCACATGCTGACGAGGGCGCCATTAGGAAGGGTATCTCTCGCATCGCGCTTTTGTGCAGGAACTTCATTATCATGTGTGCAGTCCATGAAGAGGGCATGAACTGGGCTCTGCTTGATGTGATGAGCTCGCTCTGCTCTCGTTGCCCTCTTTCCGTTAATTCCATTCGTGACAGCAGAATGAGGGCCTTCACTACGGGACATTTCGTCAACCTCGAAACTACCGATTGGTCGACCACCATGCATATGAACAAGTCTGCTAATCTCTCCTGTACTCCAAGCTTGCATCGCTTCCCGGATAAGGGCGCTGATCCCAAGTCTCTTCACGAATAGATAGTCCATTTCTTCTGAACCGGTGAAAAGCTCAGCGAAGACCGCAAGATTTGGCCTGACCTGTCGTGCTTGGTCCAGAAGATATTCAGCAACTACCAATGGAGTCGAATGGCAATTATCAATCCGAAAGCCGGCAAAATATTTGGCCATGAGACGAGTATAGTCCGTCATGAACTGCCACAAGAACGGATTATCCTTTGGACTCTGACCGTAGCGGAGCTTCACGCAGTCAGACCAAACGATGACTTCTCGACGAAGATAGGCACGAGAGTCTGAGCCAGCATGGTCCTTGAGAGCATTGGCAGCCCAGATCCAGCCATTGTTGACCAAAGAAAGACTCTTCGGATTATGCTTTTTGGTTGTTGCATTTAACGGTAGCCTCGTAAAATAGGACTCTATTAAAGCGCTCTTGGGACCAATGGCGCCCAACTTAGGTCCATGGTCGTCTAAACGAACATATTTGATACGGTCTACAAGTTGTGCCTGTATTACCTCGACATCCGAATTATAGTCTTTATAAAACGGCGCATTCAATTCGTTAAGAATATCAGTTATGGATCGATTGGCAGCATCCTTATCCGACGTTCCCGGCTCAAAGCGACCATGTAGGACAGTGAGTAGAGCAGCACTAACGCCAGCATCAATACTGCGTCCAAACCTTGGCCCCATTCCATTGCCGCCAACGAAACCGTTTTCAAGAAGAAAAGTTGCTTTTTGCCTCAATGTCCAATCTTTTACGCCATCTAAGCCGCCAACTCCCTGGTTGAATCCGTGATCCGGAATTGCGATTCGTGCCCGCGACCAAGCTTCTATAGTTCGCTCAGTATCTTGCTTCACGTCCACGACGTAGTATTGCCAGAGGTTGAGGGGTTTGATAACATGCTCTTTCACACCAGCTATGAGCATGTTTAGGTCGTCCATACTTGTCAAGGTAGTTGGTAGACCGTAGCTTGCTAGCTCGTTGCCAAACTTCAACAAAGCACTGTCGAGCTCTAGGGCGGATTCAAGCCAGGGAGCAGTTTCGATATTGTATCCAGCCTCTGGATGTTCCTCCAACCATTTGCTATTGTTCGCAGTATGGTTCCAGACCACGTCCGTCAACCCCAAAAGGCCATGCTCCTTTTCCATCTTGGTTATCATTACTGCAACATCTTCTTCGCCATTTGGAAAGCACTTATGATCAAAGCTAAGTTGATCGTATATGCTATATGGGGAATTCGAGTCCCCCCTCTCCGTTAAGGGCGTGAAATGGACCATATTGTAATTCCTCTGCCCAATACCCTTCAAGTGTCGCTCCCAATCGTCGGGATAAGTACCCATGAATTTTGAAACGACGGAGAATATAGAGAGGGAATTCAATGGCAATATCGTCTGACCAAGGGTGAGCTTAGGTTCAACATCGATATAGTAGGTGGGTGTTTTCGTGGGCTGAGGGGTTGGGACATCCGATGTGGAGAAATTAGGCAATGGCGTAAAGGTTGTATAGAACGCAAAAGCTCCTGCAAGATGGACAGGAACATTGAACCGGAGAATGCCATTAAAATCTGGATGAAGCCTGCAAATGCCAAGGTGTCAAAATAGGGTAGCTTGTGCGTCTTAGGCTACCCACTTGAATTCTCTGAACTGATCACGTTGAAACTGCTTTCCCGGTTCTGGGATGTTCACCCAGAGGCTTCCCTCACGGCATATCGAGCTTGTTCCTTCTATCTCAAAGCGGATGATGTAGGGTGGGTCAGTGGGAGCCGGCAAGTACAAGTACTCATGTCCTCCAGGGACATCAGGAGCACCTGTGTCAGTCAATGGGACCAGATAGACGTCCTGCGAGGCTTCAATTTCTTGAGCGGCCATGACGATTGATTCCAGGCTATCGGACAATGCTGAGATGAAGGTTACCAAAGACAATAAGGATAGTAGGTAGAAATCGAATCATGTAGGGGGAATTGTGAACTGTAGCAAGAATAGCCAGAAATGAAAGCTGCCATTGCTCAGGAAGTAGTAGAACATCCCACCGCAAACGAATGTGAGGAAGGAGCGCCGGCAACAAGAGCGACCTTGTTTGACGGGCAACAATCAAGTCGAAATTTGTCTCCGACGTTCCGATCCTGGCTGACTAAGCAGTCCTTGGCCGGTCAGTCGTACGACTTCCATCCACCAACATAAAGGTTTCACGACATTCGAGAAATGACTCTCATTGGCATACTCTCTCCTGAGAAGTACGTTGTACGATGGTTGCAATAAGAAAGATTTTGATGACAAAGTAAAGATGTGAGATTCCGGGGACTTCCACATCGTTCCTAATGCTCTCCGCTTCTCTGACCTTGCATGCCAGTCAAACCGTACCGCCTACCCCAAGCGCAACATTGGCACCCCGCGATCTACCATGCCTCCTATAGTGCAAGGCCAAATCTTCGCAACCCTCGCAGACTTTAAGAATGCGCTTCGCGACTGGGCCATCGAGCGCAATTGGACTCCCCATATCCTGGACAGCGACAGTCATCGAGTTCGCGCTGGGTGTCGGTCCAGCGCAGACTGCCCTTTTCGCATTAGAGCGAACTACAGTGTCAAGAGAGGTGATGCTAAGGTCACCACTTGCGACGATAATCATACCTGCGAGCCATTTCGGACTCCGGCTGACGGCAAGGCACATCAAGATATCAAGCGCGCTGAGACTGGGAAGCTGAAGTTCCTGCTCGAAGCTGTGCCCAAACTTCTCACCGTGACCTTGGATACCAATATTCTCGAGATCATCGATGTAATCGAACGAAAATATGGCCAGAAGATCCCAACGCGTCAGGCGCAGAAGGTCAAGGCCAATTTGACGGACAGAGTCAAAGGACCATGTCGGCACTGCCATGGCGTAGGTCACACGAGGAGACATTGCCCCCAACTTCGAGCCTCGGCCCCAGGTCCTATAACTTTCAATTCCATGCAACAAGAGTTCCAGCAATTTGCGGACGAGACTCATGATGATGCAACCTACGGAGATACTGGATTGGAGCTTGATTCTGGAAATGACCGTGCCCCAGATCCTGTGGACTACATGAATGGTCACCAGACCAATGGTTCAAACGCCAGCTATCCTGGGCATGGCCAGGCTCCACCAGCGTCAAATACAGCCTTCCCTCAATCGTATCAGAGTCAGAATGGCATCGTTGATCCTAGCCTTGCTAGTAGACTGCAACGACTAAATTCAACCGAAGCGCCAGTACCGATGCAGCCAGCTATACCATCAAACCAACAACTACACACACAAGCCCCCATCACACCCAATCAACAGCTGCACGCTCAAGCCGAGCAGATGCCTGCACAGTCAGCTGCCGCACAGAATCAAGCGACACCTAAGACACCGCAAGAGGCTATATTAGAGGCCGCGAGACTGATGCAGCAAGCAGCGAGGCTCATGCAAGAAGCAGCAAGATTGAACTCGGAGGCCGCGAGGCTTACAGCATCGGTTGCAAGTGGGTGAGTCACTGGGTGTCCAGGCCTGTTTTCGAATTCTAGGACTTTGGAGGACGCTGTACAGTTGAATATTTGCCATCGAGTAGCCAGAGGTCTAATCAAGGACGAAAGCCTGCATTGAGCGATCCGTACGTCCCAATCATCCTACGGTGTCCGGCACCGGTTCGGACCGTTTGTGACCTCACAATCCTCGCTAAGGAGGATTGGTACATCATGAAGACGTTTTATCTCCTGCTAGATGGCTATTACTTAGACCATATTGTCTCTTAAGCTTCACTTCCACAGCAGACGAGGTCCTCTGATCCATATAGTTGGCAGCACAAAGGCCTTAGCAATTGCCAACAGCCTTAGGAATTGCCGGAATCCCAATCTGAGGACAGACTGGTCTATAAAACATGACTGCTTCCGAAACTGGACTGTTGTGCATCCCATTTCAGGATACGGGAGATCGCGAGTCACTCATTGCATTCCTACACAGGATTTAAATTCCTGGAGGATCAAAAGATTCCTGTGTTCTTGTCTCGCAGTCCATCGTCTGGCTACGTGAAAGGGAGCTTTCCAACTTGTTGCTTTGGGCCACGCTAGGATTTCAGGTTGAAGAGGACGGTGCAAGAGCTTGTGCCGAGAACCTTCACCATGCGCAAGTCGTGCACAATAGCTATGGGCTGAATCTCTTCCAGTGGCACAATCTATATAGGACTGTGACGGATGTCAAGAGCTTCTCAGGCAAGTAATGTTCGTGTTAGAAGACGGAAAAGCTAAGGCTAAGATACTGGATGTAGAAGCTTGATCAATAAGTATCTTGTGGAGCTAGCACTGATGAGCAAGCTTGCTATGTGTATCACTAGTGATCACTAGTCCTACATAGTCAAATATATGCATCCCCCGGGCGATATCTACTTGATGTCTGTACAAGGAGACGAAGATGTTACCCCAATTACCTCTAGTTAGTAGGTGGTATTGTCGTGGTAGGGGAATGGGACGGAAACACTAGCGCTTCTGGGTTTCAGCCTTATCACAAGTGTTGAGGGCCAGGCCGCCAATTTGCTCACGCTACAACCCCACAGCCCCCACTCTCCACGCCCGTGTCGCACGAAACACCTTGCTGGAAAGTCTGTCTCCATGTTCATACTTCTACCCTTCTACCGATCACCTCTCCGATAGTAGTCACAATTGCTACAATATTTCTTCGACGCTTTTCGACCCTTCCACGCACTTCTTCCCTTCGAGCACACCTAAGACTCTCATTCCACACCTCAACAAGGACCATGGCTACTCTAGGAGCCCACGAGCAGAAGCACAAGGTCACAATAGTAGGATCAGGCAATTGGTGAGCTTCTGTCAGGTCCATTGCCAGTTGGCGAAGCTGACACCAGTACCCGCCATGGAGGGGTACAACCATAGCCAAGGTCATCGCAGAGAATACGAGAGAGCATCCAGATCTGTTCGAGTCAGAAGTGCAGATGTGGGTGTATGAGGAACAGGTTGCAATACCAGAGGCATCAAAGCTATACGACCCATCTTCGAAGTACTCGACCGAGAAGCAAAAGCTCACAACCCTGATCAATCACTTTCATGAGAATGTTAAATACCTCCCAAACATCGCACTACCACATAATATAGTCGCCAACCCCTCGTTACAAGATTCAGTCAAAGAGGCTACAATTCTCGTCTTCAATCTTCCACATCAATTCATAGGGGGCCTCTGTGATCAAATGAAGGGGTCGATCCTACCATACGCCCGAGGGGTATCTTGCATCAAAGGCGTCGATGTGTCGAGCGAAGATATAAATCTCTACTCGGAATCGATAGGGAAGAAGCTAGGGATATACGTGGGTGCATTATCAGGCGCGAACATCGCAAACGAGGTAGCGCTCGAGAAATTTTCTGAGACCACCGTTGCCTATGACCCTCCACCTATGGACTCTCGCGGCCCTACACCCAAAGAAGGCGGGACACCGCGAGCCTCTGAGCTAGACCTAACGAAGATAACGGAACACAAAGACTCGAAAGGCTTGACATCTAAAGTCAGACTTACCGCCCAGCCTCCAGAACTACCACCCCTCGATCACCAATTGATGCACACTTTGTTTCATCGACCCTATTTCCACGTCCACGTTGTCTCTGACGTAGCCGGTGTCTCCCTCGGAGGTGCTCTTAAAAACATCGTCGCCGTTGCCACTGGCTTCGTCGCTGGTCTCGACTGGGGTGATAACGCAAAAGCAGCGATAATGCGCGTTGGGCTTCTCGAGATGCGCAAATTCGGAAAAATGTTCTTTGAGAACACCGTACGCACAGCTACATTTACGGAAGAGAGCGCGGGAGTGGCGGATTTAATTACGAGCTGCGCGAGTGGGAGAAACTATAGGTGTGCGAAGATGAGTGTAGAGAGGGGCGTTAGCATTGCGGAGGTTGAGAAGAGTGAGTTGAATGGGCAAATGTTACAAGGGACTAGTACTGCGAAGGAGGTTTACGGATTTTTGAAGGCCAGAGGGAAGGAAAATGAGTTCCCGTTGCTCACTAGCACTTATCGTAAGTTAAGGTGATTGCCAATGTTGTGGATGCCGTGAGCTGATATCGTACAATAGGTATTCTGCAGGGCAAGGCCAAGGTAGAGGACCTCCCTGATCTGATTGCAAAGCCCAATCTCTTTTAGATACCCATAAAAAAGGCCATTGGAACAACTTGAAGTGAATTCGTCTTGTAGTGCGCTAAGAGAGTGAAGCCTTACCGCTCCTTGATCGTTGGACATCCTTCCGATATTCACATTTTCGGACGTCCCACTTTGCGCAATCTCCTACTCAACAAACATTGTCATATACACAGCTCCTTGCTAAAGTTCTTTATCATCGCAGTCACCAATTCGGACTGTCCCTCCGCTACGACAGCTCGTCACCAGATCACCAAACTCACTTCCAACCCCCATCGAGCGTAGTTCGCAACGGAGTCAAACTTCGACCTCACTTAATCCCAACAGTCAACACCATCTCCCACCGCACCACTGAAGCCATCGTTTATTGTCTATAATAGCCACTCACTCACCGTTGGCGTTTTCATCTGTGCAATTCCAGAGTCATTATCTTCGCTCTGTCCTTCAAACCATCACTATTCCTCACTTCACTGTCACGCATTTCATCCACTACTCACGGACCCGACCTCGCCTTTCATCTCACCCACACTGTCAATCCTTCGAGTAACCTCAGCGGTCTTGACAACAAGACATCGGAGCTGTCAACGCCACATCTGTGGTCAAATTCGGCACCACTGTAGCATCAGGCACTCCAGGAATCACCTATAAAGTGAACACAACTTTTCACGGTGTCTACTTACTCTGCTCCCACCACTCAACTCTTAAGATATAGTCTCAATAAAGCTCCTCGTTCGCACCAGACACTATAGTCAAAGTCCCTCAAAACCTTGACTTTCCACAGTGCCATCACTGAGCTTCTGGACTACGTCGTGAATCGACAGGTCATATTCCCTTACCAAAAGACGCCGAAAGTCAAGGGTGCAAACCACGCTCAATCCCCTGTTTAGGCCCTCTACGATGACGATTAAACGCAAGTCCAGTAAGATATCAACACCTGAGCCTCTCAGAACACCACCATCGAGCACGACGACAGCTGAGCACCAGTGGTCTCCCAAGCGGATCAAAACTGAGAATTGCGGATCGCCCACGGAGGGAAAAGCCAAGAAGTCTAAGCAGGATAGGACCGAGTGAGTATCTTGTAAGCATCCAATTGACCAAATGGCTTACGTTTGATAGCAAGTCGGCCTTTGGACAAATCGTATTCGTGAATGTCGGACCAGAACTCGTTAGGTATGGCATTCACGAGGGAGTGCTGCGTCAGAATTCAGCTTGGTTTAAATCCATCCTAGATACAGCCTCAATGATGAATGGGGGCCAGGAAGACTTCTGTGACAAGCCGAAGATTATCAACCTAGCTGATGAGGACACGGCAATATTCAGTCGCTTTAACGAATGGGTCTACACACAAAAGCTGTGTAGCGACACAGAAACTCCGAAAGAGCTCCCATGGAGCACAATCTTCGATATTTACACTTTTGCTGAGAGACGGGGGATCCCTAAATTACAAAACGCTTGCATAAATCTCATCATACGCAAGGTGAAGAATGGTGGACCGTTTCCGAGCCAAGACATTCTCAATCCACTTTGGAAGACTACCGCCAAGGTATCACAACTAAGGCTGCTGTTGCTCGAACTATATGCGGTCAAGTGTAATCTCAAAGCGGCGTTGGTACGGAACGGTGGTTTCCACCATCGCTTCCTCCATGACCTAGTCATCATCCTCTACGAGATGAAGGAGGGGGATCTTGAGCAGGACCCGGATTTCTGGAAGAGAAGACATAAATACTATGTTAGCACACCAGAAAATCCGGTTGCTTTGGACTGAAAGGGCCGGGAAGGACACTCATTCCACGTGGTTGAGCTCAAGGCACCTCATACAAGCGAGATGGGTTTGGTAGGCGATCTTTTACAATCCATGTATCGCATATCGGTGTGGTGCTCATCAGAAGTCATCTCGTCAGCACAAAGACTATTTGCAGCGAGCCACAGGGTATCAACGTGTGGGTTGAATCTTCTCTTTGGTAGCAAGCTTCGACATCTGCGTTGGCCCCCTATATCTAATGCCAACTACCTCCCCCACAAGAATCTAGCCCGCATAAAAAGCCCTCGTCTCCCCAATCATATGCACGCGTGATCAACATCACAGCCCAACCCACCCCAATTACCAACCACCTCCACTATCGTAATCTCCTAGCCTCTCTCTCCGACTCCAGTAGACACAAAATATCATCTTCTCTCACTATTCGTATCCCACATATTAGCCCCTGCTTCAAATCGCAAACCATCCCTAATTTCATCTTATAGAAACAATGGCAGCATATTAAACGCACCAGGACCCTTCACGTTACGGATAATAGAGCGTGTGGTATCGTCCATGAATTCAACGCGGACTTGGGTGACGCCTCCTCGGGAGCCTATGATGAACACCAGTATTTTAGCATACGGTATACAAAGCCGTCTAGCGCAGCAAATTGCATGGAGGAGGAAGAGGCAGGATAATCGTATGAGGAGGAGGGGGGAGAGGGAGGGTAGTACCAGTACGACCCAACACCCTAGTCACCTTGACGAGCTTGACGGGGACTTTTCCAGAATCCATATTTGCGAAATGATTCCCTTAAATGTAGTTTTGGTAATTCGAGCGGCTGCGATGAGAGAGCAGGCACGTGAACTGCTTTGGAAGAAGTGGTGCTGCTGTGTATGTGTGTCGCTGGAGTTTCGGTGTTGCGATTTAGAAAGTTTGTGGGATGGGGATGGGTTTGCCAAGGCGCTAGCGGGGTGGGGATGCGTAGGGCTGAGGGAGGGGAGGTCGGAGAATGAAATTGTGGGCAAGGAAATAATCTTCTAGAGCATCTAGGAGAACATTCAGAGACGACTTTAAGCCATTGAGGTTAATGGATACTGAGGCTGTTTTGTTATTACCTCTGCTTATTTTGAGACTGAGAACGGAACTGTGGACGGGGAGCCAACCAGCAACGTGAATTGTTGGGCAAGGAGCTACACCATATACCTTATAATATCTACATTTCCCGGAAGTTCTACGAGATCATTTTGCGTCAACATATTCGGCACTAGAGAATATCTCAGGAAGCGACCTCAGGTACCCGAGCAAAGATGGACCTCGTCAATCAGTCAGTCCCCCCACTCCACTCCGATCCCTTCCCCGCTGTCCTCCATCCCTCTCAGAAATGGATATCCCGCTGACCCCCCGTCCCAGCCTAGAAGGACGTCTCCTCTTCGCCGTTCCCAAAAGTGAGCTCCAACTCCAGCCCAACAACCACCTCTCCCGCTAAATCATACCACTCCCAGAGGGCCGTCTCCAACAAGCAACCCTCGACCTCCTCTCCGGCTCCGATATCCAATTCCGGCGCGAAACCCGTCTTGATATTGCCCTCGTCAAGAACCAACCTATTGCTCTCGTCTTCCTTCCTGCAGCAGATATTCCGACTTTTGTTGGCGAAGGGAGGGTTGATTTAGGGATTACGGGGGGGGACCAGGTTGCGGAACATGAGGCTAATAGTCCGGCGACGGAGGGGAGTGGGGTAGTGGAGGTGCTGGATTTGGGGTTTGGGAGGTGTAAGCTGCAGGTGCAGGTGCCGGAGAAGGGGGATATTAAGGAGGCTAAGGATTTGGTGGGGAAGAATGTGGTTACTAGTTTTGTGGGGTTGACGGAGAAGTATTTTGCAAAGTTGGAAGGGTTGGGGAGAGAAGAGGTGAATGGGGATGCCGATTCGCAGAGAAAGGAGGTTGAACAGGGTAGTGGGAAGGGAGAAGTGCCGGTGAGGAGTCGGTTGAGGACGAAGATGAAATATGTGGGGGGAAGTGTGGAGGCTGCATGTGCGTTGGGTGTAGCAGATGGAGTTGTGGACCTCGTTGGTAACTTTCTTAGAGCCCCGTTCTGGGGAACATCTCACTGATCACGTCCCTAGAATCCGGGGAAACGATGAAAGCAGCCGGCCTAAAAGCCATAGACACAGTCGTTGAAAGCACAGCCATACTCATAAAGTCAAAACATCCCTCAAATCCAGCCCTCGTCGACCTAATCACCGAGCGAATAAAAGGCGTCATAGGTACCGTCCCCACGCTCCATTTCTTTTCCCCTAGCAAGGCTGCGCTAATATTCTCTTCCCTACAGCCGCGCAAAAATTTGTCCTCTGCATATACAACATCCCCCGGCGCCTCCTCGAGAAAGCCACGAAAATCACACCCGGAAAACGGGCACCGACGATCCAAGCACTGGACGATCCGGAGTGGGCGGCTGTCAGTTCTATGGTGCCAAAAGAGAGGATAGCAAGCGCTATGGACGAGCTGACGACTTGTGGGGCGACGGATGTGTTGGTGCTTAATATTGCTAATTCGAGAACCGGTTGATGAGTTGAGACAAAGGATGCGCTATGCTGTGACGAATATAGACTTGCTAGAGGTTAAGTGAGGGACATGGTTTTGAAGCTGCATAAAGGGGTAGCGGACCTTAATCCCACCCCCTACAAATGGGATTATCGACGGTGTCGAAATCCCTAGTTTTATCAACCACAGCATCCTTATCACTTAAGACTCGCGTACAAGGCTGACAAAAAATCATCGGGGGTAGGTGAACGGGTTGCTGTGATCATACGAGCTGTATCTTGAATCTGGCACCTCTCGCTTAAGAGGTCACTTTGCGTCTCGCCAGCCTTCTCTTGTTGCGTCGCGGGAGTCTCGGGTCTGAATCTATCATCTCGCATCTCGCCTCGTTCTTCCCTATCCTTTTCTCCGTGTATCTCCTCTCCCAGGCTTTGGGACTCGTCATTCCCTGAAACCGACATCTCCATTGCTACCGCTTCTTCTTGCACCTTCATCAAATCTTTATTGACTTTCTGCTTCTTAGTCGCCTTATTCGATGCCTTGATTCTGTTGCAGACCTCTTGCCAGGCGGCTCCGAACTCAGAATTCTCTTGTGCAATACCATCCTTCTTGAATCTTTTCTCACGGAAAGTTTCGAGGACGCAGCTACGAATGTCCTTGACTTTGGGCACTTTCACATTCCCTACTTTTTTGCCTATGTCAATGATGTTGATATGCATTGTCTGACCTTCCAGCTCGTAGCCGTGAAAGGCTCTCATTATCTGGTATGCGTTCATTTGGCTTTGCACCGCGATGACCAGCTGGTTTGAATCGCTCTCACTGCTGAAAGGCCGAGGGTCTACTGTTAGTCCGGCCCTTCTTAGGCCTTTCACGAAGATGGATTTATCGGTGACGTTGTAGCATTTGAGGCTCGTAGAAGCCTCTTTAGGCTGGTCTATGGATGCTGTTTCAACGTGGGATTTGAGACGTGCGGCACGCGCCTTACGAGCCTTTTGTTGCTTCCTACTCTGTGATCGCATTTTGCGGGAGTTATAGTGGGCTCTGCGCGCTGTCAGTCAAAATTTGCCATTCTTAAAGGAGAACAGTATACTAATATGGGGCACTCCCCGAAAGAATACACTACGTGCAGTGATTTTGGGTTGTTTGTCGTCGTTGGTGGGGAAGTTGCGTAGGTGAAGAAAGAATGATGGCTAAGGTTTGATGTCGGCAGGTGCACTCAATCTTTCTTCACTTCATTTGTTTACCTCAACCTCAAAACTTCCGCACTGCTTACATATAGCACTCACTCTGCAACTTTAGACTAGTTTGGTGACACCATCGTTTTGCACAATATACAATACGACATTCGTTTTCTTTAGTGAAGATATAGCAACGCTAAGTCCCTCAACCAACAGTCCAGACACAGTCCAGCCATAAGAATGAGGAGAAATACAAGCGTCAAATCACCTCCTACTCCTGCTCCACGCCCTTCACTTTCGGATAGAAGAGGTACTAAACACCCCGCAACTACGTTGTGCCCCTTCACACACTTTACCACTCACAGAAAGCATTCTAGGCACGCCTCCGCCAACTATCGACAATTCTTCTCCACAATCAGCCAACGACCATCACTTGGTGGTCACGCGAGGGCTTTCAAGGGTAGCCGGCCGTGTCAGCAAACGACCTTCTTCGGCCGACACAGGTCTGAGACACATTCAGCGAGTCCGACGGCGCTTTTCCATAGAACGGTGCTTAAAGCTTGTACGCGAGGCAGACAGCTCAACCCATAGTTCAAGAGCCCAAAGATTGTCTGTTGCTAAAGAAAATACCGATATGCTTCTCAAGGCTGCTCTGAATCATGCCTATCGATATCTAGGCTCGAATGAGCCAAACCTCCCAGATCTTACACTTGATGGACTAGAAGCTATTGTCAATGATCTGGTACACACCATCAACGACAGAGATCCATCGCGCAGGATCAGAATTCTAGGTGGCAGACTCGGAGGACAGCTACTTAACAGTGTCCTAGCTAGAGGTCTCGAAGGATATACGATGCCATGCGAACAAGACGCTGAATTTGATCCTGTTGTTCAATTGTCAGCGTGGCATGCGACCTAGGTACAGCGTGGTAATAGAACTAATGGTAGTCGCCACTTCGAAGAAACAGCAACCGCTGTTCAAAGTGGACCGTGCATTTTGTTGGAACACTTATAGGTTTGTAACAGGATTGAGTTCATGTTTAGGGAATGCAAGTACACTTCCCTTTTCGCGTCTTCTACGACGTTCTTACGACTTGCGATGCACGATGGATTCATTGAGTACAATCAATATTCATTCATTATAGAGAGGTTGACTTCATAATTCATAGCCCTCAATGTCAAACCAATGTTATTGTCTCGACCTGAACATCGGGTTCTTCAAACAATTGACCGTCCATCATTTCGTCAACATAGGCTTCACCTAGAACGATATAGTCGTTACCACTCGGGCGGAGCAGTATTGGGACCGTGCCTCCCAAGAATATCGCGATCCGGTCCCCAACTTTTGCTGGCCAGGGAACCCACCCAACACGCCTATCGTCGAAGAGACAAAATGTGCGACCAATAGCGGCATCACGGAGTGCGTTGTGGAGATGTTCTTTGTCTTTTTCTTCTTTTTTCAAGAATTCAAAACTATGGTTTTGAGGTTCGTGAATGCTTGTGTAAAAATCCTTGATCTCAGTAGTCAGGACTTTTGGCCAGGTATCGTAGAATTCGCGATTTGGATTTAGTGTCATCATCAAGGGATTATCATAATAAAGAGTACAAAAAAGGAGGAGTTGTTGCCGTTCTAGACGATGATTATCTCCTACATTGGCAACCAATGTTCGCACGTAGGCAGTCAAATCGCGTTGTGCATAACTACGGGACTGCTTGAATATCTTATATGATTCTTGACCGCCGTCAAGTCTTACAATTCTGTTCAACATGACACCATCGAGAGAGAGCGTATCTGAATCTATTCTACCTTTAAAAGAAGTTCCAGCTAATGCTTTGTAGGCGCCCGGCATGGACCGTGGTGAAGCGTTGTTTATTTGCGGTCGAGACCAATCGGGAACCCAGGACGGAAGGGGGAGATATTGCCCTTGATGGGGCGCCACACAAAATGCTAAGATATCCGCATTCCGTTCAGTGATGATTAGGTGAAACGCTAAATCTCTATAAATCTCGGACACGTCTTTCGAATAATCTGGTGTGCATGCGGCTATGGTCTGCTGGTCAGCAATTCCCACTAGGGCGAATATCTTATCACGAGGGTCAGAAGCCTCGCAAGAGCGGAAAGCGGACAGCAAGTATAATAAGCTGCTCTGTTTTCCAAGGCGCCGTTGTTCATTTTCACGCCTCATTTGGGTGAGATTGTAGACAGGGTCATTCAAAGCCACTCGCTTATAGTTCCTAGCTTCATATAACCTTCCCACAAAGCCTAGGAATCTTTCCCACTCCATGGACTGGTCCCCACACATTATTGTAGCCTTGCCAGCACAAACAAGCTCTTGGATGACCCAGATCCGTTGAAACCAACCGCGCTTCAAGAGATTGTCTAATGCAGCTTCTCTCTCTGGCTCTCGGATTCTTTTCATCACTCCAAACACTCCAGGCTTCCACACTTCATCTGTTATTTTTGCATCCTCCTGGATTCGTTCGAACGCCATCTTCGCATTTCCGTTGTCTTTCCCAAGCCAGACGATGACATGGTCCGCTCCCTCATATATATCGCGCATCAAGGAGACCTGCTGACTGCGTTCATTAATGTCTTGCTGATTGATGCATATGGCATCGACCCATAGCACCCGTATACGATCCTTGAGCCTCAAATGACATAGAACCACGTTCAGATTTTTCGTAATGCAAAGTTGGCCGCCTGGAGAGCACCTCATCGAGGCCGGAAACACAGGCTTTCCCCACGTATAAGACAAAGCCTCATAGACAAGATTTTGCGATAAGGGTACGATTTTAAGGGAACAGGATAGACGGCTCTTGCTAGAGCCCGATTCTAGATACAAGAGGCGGATCTCCCGGCCTGCCTTCATGGGAAGATATTGATAGGTTTGCGATGGCGAGGCAGGGACGTAGAATGGCAGACGTCTTCCCGCCCGCATCTCGCATAGTGAATAGCTCTCTCTCCCGATCGAGGTCTCCACTTCGTTGAGTCGTTTTTCAGCTTGTCCATTTGCGCCACACGATCAAAAAGATATGTAATAGTATTGTTTGATGACAAGTCGAGAAATATGGACATAGCTTTGAAGGCGACGTTGCGGGGTGAAAATGTGGGGTGACTGTCCGCCATAGTGACGCCCTTTATCTGATCGTTTTGATTGGAGACAGTTCTGCTGTCTAAGATACGATCTCATTGGCTCGACCATGCCAAACCAACTTTGCTGAATGCCTCGAAATTCAATTCAACTCATACTTAACAGAGAAAGCTGATTGCAACAAATCCAGCTTAAAGCAAGACATGGCATCAGAGACAAATTAATTATGAGAACCGAGGCACATTTTGTATACGGAAAGAACACAACCCCAAGTGGTACTCAAGCTAACAAAGGACTTGCTTCAAATTGGTCAACACCCTTCGATATCTTATGACAATGCAAATACTCGATCAGCACTTAGGAAGATACCAACCCTACTACATGTCACTAATATGTCCAGAGATCCCCACCCAACAGAAACCCTATATGCATGTCTTACGTTCTATTTTCTCCCAAAAATGCACAAAGCTAGGATGGAACACAGGAATCATGTCCAATTACGTTTACTGGAGACATTGTCATTAAAAGTCCCTTCATTCGCCCAGAAGAACTCTTTTGCATGTGATTCAGAATCGATTTAATACCAATGGATTCAAGCTATGTCTACCTCGTAAAATTTTGTAGACAGTGCTGATAACGGTGCATCGTCGTCCGCATAAATTTTTGTGACTTGGTATGATAAATATCCACACCTGTTTCTCAGAAATACTCTGATTTGTAACAGCTTCGGGGTACATGTTCGCTCAGATGAATATTTCAAATATAGCCATCGCCAATTAAGGTTGCTTCTCTGAGGCATGTACATAATCGCGGTAATCTGGAACACTTCTCTACAATGGTTCGGTATCATAGTTGATATTGCCCTATACCTTGGTCAATACCTGGCTTTTAATTAGTCGCTTTCGATTTTCATTGTACTTACCTGCTGGCCGCCTTACAGACGGCGTTCAGAAGCGATCCATTGTGGACGACCTTTGTCGCAGCCTTTCCGATTGTTTTTTGCCCTCTCGCTGTGCTTATAGCTGGCACGTTATCCGATCCGACCACTAAATCAGGGACCGTAATGATCTCAGCGTGCTTCTTAGATAGTTGCCGCTGCATGATGCTGACAAAGATGAACAGTCAGCAAGCTGCATGAAGGACCTTATTTTTAAAGCTACGAATTCCCCACAATGGACTTTGATATTCATCTCTGACAATACTATAGGTCAATCTCCTTCTCCTTCTACCCATAATCTTTCACAATGGCAAAGCGCGTCCTCCTAACAGGCGCAAACGGCTTCCTAGGCTCCCACATCCTCTCCCTCCTCCTCAAATCCTCCTACTCCGTCCGCGCCATCGTACGCTCCCAATCCAAAGCCGATCAAGTACGCAAAGACTTCCCAGAAGCCGGCTCATCCCTCGATTTTGGTATCGTTCCAGATATCACCTTTCCTCACGCTTTCGATTCCGTGATCCAATCTCAACCACCCTTTGATGCGGTTATTCATACCGCCTCGCCATATCTCTATGCCGTCGCTTCAGATAATCTCAAAGATTTTCTTGAGCCGGCTGTCAAGGGTACGGAAGAGATTTTGAAGTCGATTCATAGCCATGCACCGAGTGTCAAAAGAGTGGTTATGACTAGTAGTATGGCGGCGGTGGTAGATTTCGATGCCGGTAACAATGGCAAGGTTTATACCGAGAAAGATTGGAATCCTACGACGTGGGAGCAAGCGGTGGAGGGGAATCTGGGGACGGGGTATAGGGGGAGTAAGAAGTTTGCTGAAAAAGCGGGTAAACTTCCACCCTTATTGACGATTTCATAACCTTTCTTTATCTTCAAAGAGATATCCTAACAAACCCACCAGCCTGGGATTTCATCTCAAAACAAAAACCAAATTTCGATCTCGTAGTCCTCTGTCCCCCCATGATCTACGGCCCCCTCGCCCACAGCATCTCCAGCATCAAAGACCTAAACGAAAGCAACAAACGCATCTACGACCTCTTCATCAATTTAAAACCCGACGCTGAACTGCCTCCAAACGGTCTTTACCTCTACGTCGACGTTCGGGTACTTTTTCCTTCCCATCCTCTTATAAAGCTCCATAACTAATCCCAATTACTTTGCAAAAAGGACATCGCCTCCGCACACATCCTATCCCTCACCCCCCCCCACGCATCCAATCACCGCTTCCTCATCTTAGCAGGCCAAATATCCAGCCAACAAATCAGCGATATCCTCCGCTCCAAAATCCCAGAACTGGAAACGAGAACGCCGGTTGGGAAACCGGGAG
The DNA here is from genome assembly GCA_000482085.2 of Cladonia metacorallifera KoLRI002260. NCBI lineage: Eukaryota > Fungi > Ascomycota > Lecanoromycetes > Lecanorales > Cladoniaceae > Cladonia > Cladonia metacorallifera. The sequence goes on from KI911109.1 coordinate 186,255, forward strand.
AGAAAGGGTTGCCGGATAGGGCATTTAGTGCGGATAAGGGGGAGGCAGAGAGGGTGTTGGGAGTGGGGTATAGAGGGGCGGAGGAAACTTTTGGGGAATTGGGGAGGATGTTGGTTGGGATTGAAGCGGGGAGGGGGTAGTGGGGGGCAAAGGGTGAGTTGTGGGGTTTTGATGCATTTTCTTCGACGCTTTGTTATTTACCATTTGAGTACTGAGATGCTTTCGTGATTTTGATGATGTCTATGAATAATGAATAGAATAGTGTGAGTATTACAAGTGAGTACTTGACATGTTTGAAGCTGAACTACAAGTATTAGCTCGGGGATGGTAACTTGGTAATTAGCCACCGTCTGAGAAAGAATATGACATCCCGGGTACATATTGGAAGCCATACATACAGCTCCCATCTGAAATGTTCTGGCACGCAATATCCCCGCATAAAAACTCTCACTGACTATCCAACACAGAGATCCACCAAATCGACCACACCTATGAAACGAATCATCGAAGTAATCCCCGGATAGACTCTCACCAGTCAAAATTCCCTCTTCCTTCCCCCACATTCCAAAACTCAGGAATTCTTCACCCTAGCTTTCTCCTTATAATCCCACCCCGCCCTCCCTTCATCATCAACCCAATCCAGCAAATGATCATATTCCGCATACAACCTCCCCCTCCAACTAAATGCATATGGCGCCCCTGTATGCCTCTCATAAAACTTTATCCTTTTTCCTATCTGGATTAATTCTGCATCGGAGAGTCGAGTTGTACCGGGAGGGATGGCGCAGGGGAGGGGTGGGAAACGGAGTTTGAGGGCGGCGTAACGGGTGAGGGTATTGGGGGTAGGCGCGGAGGCAGAAGGGGCGGGAGGAGCGGGAGGAGTGGGGTTTGCTGCGATGGCGGTGTGAGGGGTGAGGGTGTTGGCGGCGGGGGTGGGAGCGGAAGGGGTGGGATTTGCTGCGATGGCGGCTTCCAGGTTGGAGAGACGAGTGCGGATGGCGAGGAGGTTGAGGTCGTAGAGGTTGGGCTGGGGTAGAATGATGGGCGGGGCCTGTGACTCGGGTGGATTGGTATTGGAGTTGGCGGTTGGGTGAGTGGGTTTGGGGGTTAAGAGGGGAGGAAGACTTCGGTGTCGTCTACGGTGATGGTTGAACGATGAGTGGGTGGATTGACTTGAAGATGGAGCTGCGGCTTGGGTTTCGATGGTTCCTGGGGTATTATCGTTGACGGCGGTGGCAGGGGAACAGTTTTCCGGACGGCGATGCTTAGACTTTTGCTTCTTCTTTCGAGACGGGGATGGCTGAGGTGGTGAAAGTGGCTCGTCGTCGTCGTCTACTATGGGTTGCGATACATCCTCAACAGCAGGCACTGGGGCTGTTGGAGGAGCACGGTCGAGCTTTTTGGTCTTAGTGGCTTCGGACGTTGGGATCGTGAGATGTGAACGCTCGTTGGCGGCTTCTTGTATATCTAGTGTTTTCTCCTTTTTGTTCATCTTTCTGAGACAATCGACCAACTTCTCAGAGCGCGCTTTCCCTCTAAAAGATTCGTCTACTTCTGGGTTCTGTCCAGACCTCTTGGGTTTCTTCGCCCTTACTAGTCTTTCTTCTCCGGCGATCTCATGCACTTCCATGGTTTCCTTGGCCTTTTTACGCTTCTTTGGCCTGGAGGGAGTCGATGGCTCCTTAGCATCATTTACAACGTCCTCAATAGCTTCCGTGCAAGAAGCTTTCTTGCTCTTTTTCCTCTGTGCTTGACATGAGGTGACCGCCATTTGGCTCCCTTGCTCCTTAGCATCGCTAACAACGTCCTCGACAACTCTCGAGTCAGCAGAAGTTGTCTTTTTCTTCTTTTTCACCGGAGATGAGGTGGCCGACACCTGAGTTCCTTCTATTATTTCCTTCATGGAAGGGAGGTCTGGTGATACTGGGACATCCTTCATGGTACAGGTTGTTACGAGGGTCTCCGAAACGTCTGCGCCACGTTTTCGTTTCTTAGTAAGTGACTTCGTCTTTGAAGATTTCACCTTGTCTTTAGCGGGTTTGACTGGGGTCTCAACTGCAGACCTGTCATCTCTCATCGATCGCTGAGAATCGTTTACGTGGCCAACGGCCTTTATGACGTCCTCTTCCTCTTGAGATGTGGATGTGACCTTTGCTGTACTAAGATCCTTGCTTCCCCTTGTTGGCGATTCCTGGTTTTCATCGCAAGTAGAAGACTGTATCTTCCCATCGGTGGGCCTGTGGCTTTTTTGCTTTCCATGTCTAGAGCGTGGGAGTTCAGAAGACGCGAGGTCCCGGTCCTTATCTTTGGTATGTTGAGATAGCCGCGAAACTCGATCCCTCTTTATCCTCGCAAGGATGGCATCAGCCTCAGCCGATGTAAATATTGGCCCTCCAATTGCTGGAGATTGTCGCCACTCTGGCGGCGGTCGCCACTTAGGTGGATGACCGTAGAATTGGGCTGGAGGGATGCTACCTTGTCTTCTCATAGCATCGACCTGCTCAATAGTCAAATCCGTCGAAGTAGCATCGGCTTCCCATCTCTTTGCTCTGGCCTCCTGTTCTAGGGAGTTTCCTTGCTGAAGCCAGTTTTGCGCTAAGTCAATTGTATTCTCGATATCTGCATCGTTGATCTTTTCAGCGGTGTTTTTGACTTCAGGCATGTCGACTTGACGCCTCTGTAAATCTCGAGGTAGTTTCTTCTCCTGATACTTTTTGGCGTCCTGGGTTGGGTTGGGCCTTGCATTGAATTTGATGCCCATTCCAGGCAGTTCCTTGCGCTTGAGAGATTTTGACGGAAAAGCTGCATTTGACTTCTTGTGCCGTTGCGAGCCCTCTGAATGATCGAAAACATGTCTCCTGCTTGGATGCACAGCTCCATGGTCAGATCCATGCTCTTTCCGCGGCCTGCCTCTTCTCTTTTCACCAGAGACCGAAGTAGATGGGGCATCCTGTGTAGATGCAGGACCGCGCTGAGAAGTTTCTGTTCTCATATCGACTAGTTTCGATAGGACTTCTAAACGTTGCTTATTCCCTACCATTTCGCCTGTAGTTCCATCTTGCAAAGTAGTCGACCTTCCACTTGGTGTTGGCGTTGCGTCGTTCTCCGCCAATGTTTCCTCCACCCCACGCAATGACTCTATCGCAGCATTCCTCTTTATCTGCTCAAAAACGTGCTTTTTCTTCCCATTCAACAATATTGCTTCTAGATCCGTCAATTCGCCCTGGACCTTGAGGAACCTTTGTAGAGCATACTCGTCACGATCCAATTCGACAACGTCGTTCTCTTTTAGCTTTCGTTCTCGCGCCTGGGTAGTTTGCAACGAATCGTCGAGAAAGGGATGTTTGATGACTGGGGTAAATGTGAATGAGTTCTCTCTTTTTATCTTATTTGCCTCATCGGCACTCGCCATCGTTCTCGGGTCCAAGGCAAGAGCTGGTAACAAGTGTGGGTTGGCATCATGAGGGTCAACGTCTGATCGGCAATTCCCAGGAGTGTCGAAGATACTGGGTGAAAGACTGGGCAGCGAGGGCGTTGGAGCGTGGCGCAGAAAGGCGTACGGATCAAAGGGAGCTTTCTGGGCGGATATTTCTACAGATGGTAGGGGCTTTGCCTCTCGAGGAGGTTGTTTTCTTCTCAAGAGCGGTGTACGCCGCGATTTTCTCCGTCTTTGCTTGTTTACAGGAACGACAACTCTAGGGGATCTCGGTCGATGGTGACTCCATCCTCTGGGTCCTGTGGGTGGTGCTCGAGTGGGGTTTGATTGTGATGGAGGTGCTTCTTCAGAATTTTGATTGTCGGGGCTGACACGCTGCTGATTGATGGGACAAAATGTAGGCGTGTTCATTCTGTGGTCAATTTCCTTGTCAGCCCTCTAAATCTGTGATTACGACGATAATCACTTACCTTTATGACGCCGAAAGGCGGAATGGTACAGGAACTCGTACAATGTCGCTCCAAATTTCTAGTGGATAAGTACAGTAATCGGAGAAGTTGAGGTAGAAATCACGTAGTGAGATGATGAGATGTTAGGAGAACAACGCGTTATTCACTTCACAATACTCACTGATTTCGGAAGAAACACGCAGACGCGTTCCAGGGCCCATCATTGGCTTGTGATGACGCCCAAATGAAGCCGCCACAGGATCAGTGTCATATCGATAGTTTGTTACGCTTACAGGAGCACAATATGTGAGGCTCAGCACCTCTGCGATTTGACCTTGTTGAGAGCCCATTGTCAATGGTCTAAGCATCAGCGATAAATCAATTGCAGGCAATTGCACTTCTTTACTTCTCGAGGTATAACCATTAAGCTCTTTATGTCAGTTGTTCAATGCCAACTTCTTGTAGGCTATGAATGTCCTGCGTAAAAAGTTCGTGGGTCTAGCAGCTCGCTTGGCTTGAGGCTTGACAACCGAAATTTGACAGGCCTAACATATCACCTCCAGCCTGAAGATCGCTCCGGGGATGTCGTTCTAGCGGGCCAAATTAGGGTCCCAATAAGCTGGAGTCACACCCCGGAACAAGCCACAGCAGGGTCCTAGGCCATCCTCATTTCGACTTCGCATCGGGGTGACAAGGTCCAGTATCAACGCATTCTGCGCGTGGGAATTTGTCTTGGCTTGCAGGGGCTACTGGAGGTAAGAATGTGCTAGATGCGTCCCTGGAGTTTATGCTCACAGCAACAGTTCGATAGGCTCATCTTTCTACCCAATCCCCAGTCTTTATTTTTCCTTCGAGCTCTCAACCCGACCCACTTCTCCTATTCTGTGTCCAAGCCAGGCCCCTAAAGCGGCAAACATAGGCGTCTCCGGCCAGTCCTCACAGAACGCTAATATAGCTTCATACCTTTCCTTCTCATTGGCCCCCGTAGCTCTGAGCAGCTTTGCGAGATCTACAGGACAAAGATACGGAGGCTGCCTAACATCCTCCGCAAGCGAAGCTGTGCCCTGCATGACGCATGCATAGTAGACGCAGTGAGCTATGCCGAAACAATGACCCAGCTCGTGACTTGCCGTTTGGCAGACGCGAGAAAGCCAGAGGTTGGAGAGCCATGTTGAGTCCATTTGCTGCACTGCGGACGAGGAAATGAGGTTGTGGCTGCTCGAAACAGCGGCCTGCAATGGAGACGGTGATGAGGAGTTGTTATCAAGTCCCATGACACTGTTTGGCTTGCGTCGTTTGTTGGCAGTGGAGACACGTGTGTTCCCTGAACCTGCTCCACAGCATTCTCGCATGTACGCATTACAATGTGACGCCGGCCAAGCATGCTCTCTCTCGATATTTTGTTCCTCGTCTAGTATAGGATTATATCTAGCCGTTGAAACGACAGCAACCCGACTACCACCGTAAGCTCGACCGCAGCAGAAGTCATCGTCTTCGTCCTCATAGATGTCATGATTCACTATCATAATCAGGGCATATGCATCGTCTGGGAGTGCACTGATGGCTGCATCAAGCAGGTCATTGAGGTTTAATTGATGAAAAATCTTGTCGGGACCGGGCCGTGTGCGAATGCCGACCTTCTCGATAGAGGTGGCAAGGCCAATCAATCCCGGGTTTGCGGACTTTGCTTTCCTCTTAGATTTTGGGCGCTCGTCCTCCCAGCATGTGAAAGAAAATTTCTCGGCTGGTAGACTTCTAACTTGTATGCCGTGGTAGAACACTCTCAAGTAGTCTGCGACCTCTTTATGACTCGGGGGAGTGGCTGCATTCACAGAGCCATCAATTCGATCTGTTGTAGGGTTCTCCCAATCACAGACGAAGCCAACCTCAGCCGCCGTATGTGGCTGTCCAGCGACGTAAAGTACATTCCTTACGTGTGTCACTTCATTTCGGTCCTTCTCACGTACCCATGATCTTAGACTCTGAGGTGGATGGCGTGGATCCGTGGAAAGATCATCCCCGGGTAACAGCAGTGGGGCAGGGAACGTTGAATCTGACACACCCGTGGCGCCATCCTTCGCCTTGCCCACAGCTGTTGCTCTCTGTCGCGCTGTGGGCCTACCATAGCCCACTTCTTCAGCATGGAGGGACGGCTCAAAGCAGAGATCTAGGTGTTGGCAACTGTTAGCCCCTTGAGAAAACGTCTTGGAGGCCATTGGAGATGGTGTTCTCGATCTCATGTAAGATGTCAGAAGATGTACAGGGCATGAAGAGAATATATTGCACAGTCGGACTGGGCTCTTTTTAGCTAGCCCTGCAGCCTAGGGTTTCAGTATGACTCATGGTGAGAGACCCTGTTCGTATTAGCGGTGGATGTTCCAATACATGGTAATATCCACGCCTTCAACGATATATACATTGCTGTGATGAGCGGCTTCATATCATCGCCTCTATCCGTTCAAATAAACAGACAGGCTGCCGTCCCAGAGAACACGCCGAGACGCGTCGAATAACCCGGTTCCAAAATCAAAAGGCCGTGCATTGCTGCTCTTTTGTACACTTCAAACGAGAAACACCTACTCCCAAGAAACGTTAAATGATCCCTGTGAACCTGCAAGGTGTCCCATGACTCACAGCCCCCCGGGATGACGTAGTAATACATGATGAATGACCAATAAAAGCCTGGTCTTCGAAGCTCCGCGATTGCTTATAGAAATATTTCAGTTCGCCTCAACATATTCCTCCTTCCCGGCATCACGACCTTACGACTCGGCTTGGACACTCTGTGGGTGCCAAGATAAGTCGGTCTCAAAGGCTTGGGGGGGACCCCAAGCCGGCTGCGCTTGGCTGGATGAGCATCCCGTTCGTGTTTGCGGTATTGATTGCCCGACGAGAAGACCTTTTGGCATAGCTTACATTTATTGGGTATACTCTTATGATCCCAAAGCGGTGGAGCCTTTCGACGGATAGGAGCCACATAACGGTCAGGCTGGCGTAAGATCCTGTCCATCCAGACGCAGCTCTTGCCTCTTACTCCGACCTCGTCGAGATGGCGGGATATAGGGTCATCCGTCCCTTTCCAGTCACCCAGCGTCGAGTTACATGAGAAGCAGGTGGCCTCGTCTGTCCGTTTATTGCTGTGGTAAAAGCCAGCTGCGGCCATTGATATTGGTATAGGCTTGATATTTGTAGGTCACGTATGGAACGATGCAAGCCTTTCCTCCGTACTGCCCATGAAGGTATTGTTGATCCAGGAGCAATTGAGGGAAACAAGGATATGGTAATGGATCGGGTCATCGTGCGAGTCCCAATTGTCAATGGTGACTTGGCAGTTGAAGCAGGTTACGGCATCAGTGTCCCAGTTGCTATGGTAGAAGCCTAGTAAGGCATTAGCTGCTAGTCGCGGACACCGTAGATCATATCCAACCTGCTGCTGCTATGAGGAGGGGCTGGAGTCTTAAGCCATGGGGCCAATTGGTGAAAGAAGCGAGCCTGTCCTCGAAGACCTCCATTGAGCTTTCCATACTAACTCCTGGCGCGCACGCCCAGCAAGCTTTCTGTGTTGATAAGGCTAGCGCTGACAACAGCGGCTCCTAAGTATGATTGCTGAGAAGGAATAAAGTGCGGTAAAGTTTTATATGTACTGTGTACTGGAAGGTGGAGAGTGTGAGGGCATTTGGGCCGTTGGTGGCGGGGCGCGCTAGCCACCCTTAATTTTCACCGCGAAAATGGCCTAGTGCTCAATGACAGATGCTGCAAGGCAATACATATTTGCGATTGTGTTCTCTTGTCATAAGTAGTCTTAAGGGATACTACATGAGAGCTTACAAATGTGATGGCATGCGGGTAGGGGACGCTCTGATTAGTCAGACATGTATGCAGGGTGGATTTCGCGCTGGATATCGCACTAGATGTGATAGAGGCAACGAGGACGTTGCCATGCTGGAAGTGGGGATAGCGTCACGGTGCCAGCTCAATGGCCCTCGATCCTATTGGCCCTAGCGGCCGTCTGTCGCCGCGTCAGAAATCCTATTCTGTCATAGCTATCAATCTCATAATACTAGAGCCCTGCCTACTATCGAGTGCGCCTGGTCCTCGTCCCTAGCAGCTATTTAACCGTGCACTTCAAATTGTTCTAGTATGGTACAGTAAACAAAAACAGTTGCTCTGTACCCATGCGCTCCAATTACTACGTAACAATCAATTCTGGATCACTCATTTCCAGCTTTTTTTTCTTTGATCAATTTTACGACAGCGAGATGATTACTTTTTTCTTGTTTAACTTGTCTTTTGTGCTCCACGTCGTTATTCCGTCTACGAATGTTCGAGAAGCGATCATACTCCCGCTCGGCATAATCGTACGCTTCATACCTATCAGTCTCTACGCCACTCTTCAAAAGAAGTTCTACCATGTCCGGCGAGGCTTTGAATATCGCAATATGAACGAGGGAGCGGAACTGTTTCTGTTCCTTTCCTAGTGGGAATGGGACTTCATTGACATCTGCCCCCATAGTAATCAAGAGCTGGGCAGTCTCGAGGTCGCCTTTATCGATAGCAAGCGATAAAGGAGTGCCATAGCCACTCTGAGAGTCAGTGAAGTTCGCGCCAAGATTGATAAGTATATCAACAATAGACGCGTCGCCTTGTGCTGAGGCTTGATATATTCCGGTGGTGTATCCGCGCTCGGCCATGAACGATACCTCGGAGTAGGAGATTAGATGAACAGCGTTGAGATCAGCTCCCTTTTGGGAGAGAAAAGTGATCATAGCCTTATCACTTCGTGTTATGGCTGCTCGCAAAGCACTTGAATTAGCCCCTCCGCGCGGACTTCGGTAATTGACATCTGCACCTTTCTCAAGAAGAAAGGCTACAAGCTCATGTTGCATAAACTATATAGCTCTCGTCAATGGGCGGGAAATATCACGACCTTTGTTGATATCAGCCCCAGCATCAATCAATAGAGCATATGCTTCTTTCGAGCTCGCCGGACTTGCGTTCTGCAAAGCAGTATTCAACGCCGGCCTGTCAATTGTAGGATCCTTTAGAAAGTTTTTGATTCTAGCCACATCATTTTCTTTGACGGCATCAATCAATCGCTTCTTGGAACGTGTCAGGGTAGCAATTAGGGTTGCGACTCGTGGGACTTTGGTAGGAGCATTGGGACGAGGTTCTGCTGCTATACCAATCCCGGTGCTCGCTTGCTCTGCTTGCGTAGGTTTTGTAGTAGCTTTGCTTTCTTCCGGTAGCTCCGTGTCGCTTATGACGATCTGGTTTGATTCTTGGACCCTCAAAATTGACAACGAAGAGGTTGAGGACAATATGTCTAATTCATGCATAGATCCTGAAGCGTTTGACAATGCCTGTTCCCGGAATTCTCCTGTATTCGACACTGTCTGTTCCTGGAATTCCCCGATATCTGAGACTGCCTGTTCCTGGAATTCTCCCGTATTCACTGCGTTAGAGATCTTCTCGAAGATGAAGTCTTTATTGGCGTCAAAAGCTTGAATCGAGATGCCGATATCTTGCAACTCTTTACGGATAGTCCTCCAAGCCTTCTTATCATCAGGATCCAGGCTGTCTACCGTTGAGGCGACCGAAGGCGCTCGTTTGCCTTGTTGGACATCCTTTATGAATCTGTCAAGCTTCTGCTCAACCCTCAGTTGAGACGTACTAAGTGATTCCATCAGCTAGGATTTCATGTCTTTGAATAAAGATCCCTACCTGATATACGCTGTCAAGATTGTGGTATTTGAAACCAAACGAGACCTAATCTCGACAATATCCTCAGTCCCCCACTTTATACGGTCCCAAGTCCATTTACTTTGTATTCCTAAACTCTCATATTTATATACTAAAGCTTGTAGATCGCTTAACGCCCGTTGACATCCATCGTAAATTCTTTTCAATCTCTCTTAGCTCTGAGCCGATAGTGATAGTGGATTACCTAGGATCGTTTCGTCTGCTTCCTTGAGAACCGCATGTAGAGATAAGACCTCATCACTAATATCGTTAAAGCTACCAGTTATACCTTTGCATGATTTATAGACATCCCATGCTAAGGTGCCAATCGCTATGAAGTCTCCTACACTGAAGCCAAAAGGTACAACCATGGCCACAGGATTCAAAGGTCACGACTATCAAGTAATTCTCCAGTCGAGCGGATGAGCAAGTAGAACGGACAAGCAAGTGGAGCGGATGAGCAAGATTCAGACCAGCTGCCACTATAAGGCAAGCATTTGAGCTGAACAATAGAGCCGTGTCAGCCTTATTCTAACTGCACGGACGGCAAGTATATGCGAGCCCCGCAACTAGCGACAAATCAAAAGTGACACATTCAACGGCTTTGGCAGGCAGAAAGAGTACCATAACAACGCCATTCAGGAAAGGTACTGTTAGCAGTAGAAGGTTGATTGCCCTCCTGCGTCTACAAGCACGCTTGCTGCAACCAATCAAGACTTCACGGGCCTGGGTTAGCGTAAACTTGTAAAAGATTTCAGCCAATTAGATACAGCGGCGGCACCAGACCCTGGGGATTGCAAACTGCACATATCAAGCGCTCAGATTTGCAACGACGAAACGGTGGCACTCAGAGGTCTTAGCTATGGCGCGAGCTTTGTTCAGTATGATTGGCGTTTTGCATCGCATCCTCAGATGTATACCACTCTTTAGTCGATGTTGGCCGTAAGGATTAGTAAGGGTGCCAATAGCCTGATACATATTGGTTATGGCCAATCCGAGAAGAGAAGAACTGCATATGGCCCAGTACCAGATCCATTGGACCAATCAGCTAGAATCTGTATCAGCTTGCACATCGAGCAACGACTATCTTCGAATCAATGCCTAGAGGGAAGGACAACAGTATGATACAATAATCAATAAAGACGAAGCAAATGATAAGATCACTGACAAGTAGAAAATAATACTATACGTTACGTTAGCACAGTAGCCAGTGCATGTTTTGTGGTCGAAAGAAGTTGTAGGAGATCAGATATCACACATTTTTGTTCTCTGGAATTAGAAATTATGGGTAAAATCTTCATCCGTAGAGTACTTGCAAGGAGCGCTGTAGCATGTAGAGAGAGTGAGATAGTAGAAGACAATGACCTCCAGAAGAGCTGCTGCAGTATTAGTGGGTGCCTGAACTGAGGATTTGTCGAGCAGCAGGGTACTGTTGTGAAGATGGTCTTGGCGTTAGGGTTAGGTCTTTTAAAACACGCTAGTCTTATTCCAAAGTACTAGTTTCTTCCGCAATCAACCTAGCGACATCCTTACATAAGCTCTCTTTAATTCCTAAATATCATACGTTCTAAATTTAGATATTAAAACAGAGTTTAGAGTTAGTTTTAATAATTAAATTAAGTCTTTTTTATTTAAATTACTTAACTTACTTACTTTAGAAGTAAAAGGATTTAAAATAAAGGAATATATAGCGTAAAAATAACTGATAAATATGTTTTTATTAGATCTATATATTTACTATCCAGTTTAGAGTTATAGTGTTGTGAAGCTGTTGAATTATTATTTAATCTAGGCGTCACCTTAGTAGGCCTGGGTTTTGCGTAAATAAACGCTTTATTCTTCCAACTTCCATTCTTCTCTACATAAGTTTTATGATTTGTTAAATTAGCGGAATGGAACTTGCTTTCAGTTGTCAGTTGTCACGCATTTTTTAAGGACTTTGTTGCTGATTTATTGACAGTGTCACCGTTAAAAGCGATCGAAGGAGACAGAATCAGAGCGTTGTTTGCGAGTCCGGCGCAGCAGAAGCCCCGCAGTTCCCCATCAAGAGTGCCTCGGGATGCCCCAATCCGGACACCCAAGACCACCACATCATCTACAATTCAAAAATTAAGAAGCGTAGGCCTCACTGTTATAATCTGAAAGCGATCATTGCTCTGTGTTAAGACACCTCCTCTCATTCATCTAATCAATCACATAGGTCTGGATCCCAACGGCGCCGAAGTATGTTCCGCGGTCACAGGCATCAGCGGACTCCATCGATCAAGAAGCTCAGAATGAAACGCACAAAATCATCTTGCAAAGACACTTACTTGCAGATGGCAACGTCGTCTTTGCGATTGGGACTCGAAAGGATTATGTTGAAAGACAGTATCCTTTTGATATTCCGCTTCAGAATATTCTCGATTATGTCTCACCCGAGGAGCTGACACGATTTGAAACCCAAGAGTTCTTGAGAGAAGACGAGAAAGAAGAAGAAGAGAGACAGCTGAAGCTACTTCAGAAACCTCGTGGTAGGCCTAAGAAAATTCTGCCGGACTCGAGTAATCAAGCTTCCCCAAGGGATGTGCATTTCGAGACTCCACGGACAGGAGAGAAAAGAGGCAGAGGTAGACCTAGGAGGGTTTCTGGTGTAATCCCATCTTTCAATGGACCTCAACCGGTGCCGATGGTAGCTACTACGAGTACACAGACTACGCCTATGAGATTGTCACCCGAAATTTCCAGCGAAGAATCAGTCACTCCAAAACGGCAACAGTACTCCATGGTAACAGCGAGTGGACTTTTACCACCTGATATCAGCGAAGAGGAGACCTCGAGAGAAGTGTCGAAAACAAGAACTCAGTTGCCCGTTACCAAGCCCTTAGCGAAGAAGCGCAAGACCGCCTCCAATAGTTCCAAACCTGTGCCTGTTTCAATGACGACCCCCATCGTCCGAATTCCTCAGAAACCAAACCTCGGAGCTACTTTCCGAGAAAATAATACGCCTTCAAAATCCATGATTGTGGATCTCACCAATGTGACCAGCGAGAGCGAGAGAGTTGACACCGTTAAAGTTCAACCAAGAGCCCGTTTAGACAACTCGATACCTACGACGAGTGCAGATACAGAGCGAAAAGCTTTGCTCGAACAATTTCTATCTCGTGACATTCGCGCAACAAGTGCTGGAACAACCTCATCAGAATCGTCAGATTCACTCATGTCACGAATAATTGTAGCTCAGCGTACTCGCCAGCAGTCCATACATTCCTCGTCGTCCAACGTTGCAAAAGCCATCTCAAACCAGCCTCCCACAATGGCGACTACAAACCGCGCTCAAAGTACGATCTCGTTCTCAGAGGATAACAGAGACACGCACATAGCACGTATCAAAACACCACCAAATAAATCAACCTATAGAAGGCAGAGTATGACGCCTCATTTTCCGCAGGCACGATCCGGTAACCGAAACGAATCAACACCCTCCAAATCAGCGCCACGACCGCCGACCCTATCACCTTCAACCTTGCAATCAGCCACAACGATAAGACCATCAGTAAAACCGACAAATCCCACCAACTCCATGTCATCACCGCCGGGAAAAAGGCAGTCTCGAGACACAACTGCAACCACTACTAGAACCAATCGCTTCAAAATCAGGCCGCTGGAGCCTACTAACGATATACGGAAGTTCTTCAGGCCCAAATATAATCCCATCCCCTCCCAGGAATGCGCCGACTCCACAGATGAAGATAGCCAAGCCGATGGTCCTGAAGATGGAATAAGCACACGTATCGCCGGGTATCTTAAACCAAAATACACTCCCCTCAACCAAGAGAGCGGGTCTGAGTACGAAGGTCCAGACGAGGAAGAAGACACCGATGACCCTATCACCCACACCTCCCCCTCACGCCAACAAGTCCCGGAAACCCAGCAACATAATCCCCTAAACAAACGCACCCAGCATCAACCTTCCCTCAACGACGAAGAAACCAACAGCCCCTCCCCCTCCCCCTCCCCCTCCCCCATCGATCTCATCCCCCGCAGCACAATCCCCTCCCCCCCACGCACCATTCCCCCTCCCCCTTCCCTTTCCACTTCCACAAACCACCACCACACAGCCATGGCAATCTCAGATTCAGATACAGATTCGGACTCCGAACAAGACGAATACCTTTCCGCTGAGGAGCCGGAACCAGAGCTGGAACCCGGTATCGGTATCGATGTATCTGTGTCGTCTGTTCAAGATATTCATACTGGAGCGGAGCAGGATGCTGATACGGAGGAAGATGATAGTGAGGATGAAGGGGAGGGGGAGACATTGGTTGTGGGAAGGGGGGTGTGAGTGGGGGGGAAAGGGGGGATGTGCGTGAAATTTTGATGCCTTATGGATTGGAATTACTGAGTTGGCGTTATAAGGGAGAATTTTGACAGCGAGCTACCTCATCGACGCCGCAGACCTCAAGTTGAACTTGGGCGTTTTGCTTAAAGTTTTAGAAGGAAGCTTTTTATACTTATGCAGCGGGGTTTAGGGGAGCTCAGGCAGGAATTTGATTCATTTTGAGGCGAAGCATACCTTTACCATTAAAATCTGCTAGCCAAGCAAGCATTCTGGTTAATGAATATAACTGGTTCTTGGAGCGCTTGTATCTCTGACAATGTTTCGACTAGTAATCGGGGAATTCGGGATCAAGCTGCTCCCTCCAAGCCTTAAGCCCACCCCTGATATCCCCTTTGCACTGCAACTTGAGCCCTGAATCTTTCTGCTGCTGTTCCTTGAACCGTTGAACAGCGAGCTGAGAATCGTTGCCGAAGCGACAAATAAAGCATATCTCACCAGGACCCTGACTGGCACCATTATGTTGGATATTTTTGTTCATAGAGGAAAAGGCTTCAGCAGGGTCTTCGCGTATCGTGGACCAGGGTATGTTGATGGAGTTTTCGATATGACAGATATTGTATTGAGTGTTTTCTCTGACGTCGACGAGAATTGGTGCAGGGCCGGATGTTGGCGAGATAGAGCGGTAAGCTTTGGGTTCCATGCGTTCGTCTGGGGACAATATGTTCACAGGACGTGAGAGTCCGCAGAATGTGTTGTAACCGTATTGTTTCAGTTGCCCTTCATCGGCCATCCTGGTGCAGGCTAGACAGTGCTCTCTTGCTCCTCTCATGGTGACGCTCTTGAATGGTGGGTTGAGGTAGGCCGAATACAACAAGAATGGGGTACCTTTCGTAGTTGACTCGTCTGCGTTGGTCCGTAGAGCAGGTAGAAGAATCTTCATTGTTTCCATTGCCATCAGTACTCCTATGACTCCAACAACTGGACCTAGGATCCCCCCTTCTCCACAGGTCAAGATGCTCTGTGGTGGTGGTGGTTTTGGCCAGATGCATCGGTAACACGGACCCTTTTTCTTTGACACCGTGGCAATAGGAGGGTCATTGAGGACCATAAGCTGTCCTTCTGTTTGAAGAGCGGAGCCATGGACGAGTGGGATTTTAGCAATAACTGCAGCGTCGGACACTAGGTAACGGGTCGCTGGACGATCGGTGCAGTCTAATATCACGTCATACTCTTCCAGCGTCTCCACAGCGTTCATGGAGGATAGGTGGTAAGGATGTGCAACGATTTTGATCTCTTTGTTCAGCCTGGGTTGATCAGCACTTCAGTAGAGTCATACTGTGGTTGTCCCCTCACGAGTGTAGAAAATCCCCAGCACTTTTCACTTTCTCCATACCTTCATTATCTGCGGTATGGATTATTTGGCGATGAAGATTTGACAGCTCGACTTTATCCCCGTCCACCAGACCAATCGTGCCAATACCAGCAGCTGCCAAGTACGCCGCAGCTGGGGAACCCAGGCCTCCCACCCCAACGATCAAGACTCTTGCTTTCTTGAGGGCCAATTGACCTAGCCGCGAGGAGCGTGAGACGAGTCATAGTACGATCGAGGCAGCTCGAGCATACCTGACAGGCCAACTTCGGGCATTATCATCTGTCGCCCATATCTCTTATACTCTTGTACTTGCAAAGAATGAGTGCATCCGGGTTCTTTCCGAGGTCCGGTCTTGGTCCGACAAGGCAGTTTTTGCGTGTCCGTCTTCTGAGTGCTGTTCAAATTAACATCTTGTGTGTCGGGACCGGATGTTCGTGGTTCTGACACTTCAACTTTCTCCTTGAGCAGGCGGATAAGTTGTTCCATACGACGAATTTCTCCGTGAAGTTCGTCCAAGGACATGACCTGATATTCTTCGGGGAGACCCTGTAACTCGGCCATATTGGCTCTTTTTTTGACGTGCGGTCGATGTTGATTGCACAGTCAGTGTATAATCAAGGTCTGTATGTATCGAACTTGGGGAGTATATTTCTCGGACATAATGTTCGGCCTTAAGCCCACACATTTCCACCACCAATCCAGCTCTTACCATTAGCAACAAAGGCATACATCTAGCAATCAACATGGTACATTTCCCCTCCATATACTCTGTCTCGCATGCTGATCTTACAGGCTCCTCGCCCACCCTCAAAAGCACGCCCGATCAAATCCTCACGCCCCTCCTCCCTCACCTCCAAACTCCCCCACAAAGCCCCCACCAAGAAACTGAAACGCGAATCCAAACACGCAACCCTCCTCTCCCGCATCCAGAAATCATCCTCCAAAACCAAACCTCTAAAACGGCGGCGTCCAGGAAAGCAATTGGTCACGAACCTAGCAGGCTTAGCTGATGCACTACCTGAAGTAACTGGCAATGAAGGCAATAAAGGGGATGGAGTGGCAGAAGGAGGAATGAAGATCAAGCATAAAAGTTTGAAGAGCAGGCCTGGGGCTGGGAAGAGGAAGGAGAAGCTGGTGGGGATGGAGATGGAGAGGTTTGGAAAGAATTTGGCGGAGTTGGCCGCTGGGCGGACGAACGTGGGTGATGGGGACCAGCAAGGAGTGATGGGGGCTGAGAGTCGAGAAGGAGGTGCGGTTGGGAGTGGGAATAGAGAGAGATGGGCTGCTATTCGGGGTTTTATTGCTCAGACCATGGAGAGGAGAGAGGAAGGTACGGAGAAAGGGTTAGGGGGGAAGTCATGACGAGAAGGTGTCCAGCAAGTGCTTGGTACGATTGATGGGACGGCAAGGACGGCATTGGACACTCAGGGTGTGAAGAAGAGGTTGGACTCATAGGAGGGCCCTCATACTGCCCGCTTACAGGCTATACAAGGGAAATGTGTATCAACTTCGACCATTCGGAGACAGATGGCCAAGCCCAACATAATCGCCGGCATCAAGTCTGGGCTGGTGCAGATTTCAGTCTGGCTTGGGGACAAAGAGAACCTGCTGAGTCAGGCCGCAGTCAGTAAGACTCAGCCATTGCCCGCTTCAATTGAGAGTTAAATGGACGATGTGCTTATAGAAGAAGTTGATGAAGCGGGAAGCTGTGACTAGTGATGCATATATACACGCCCACCCAACGTACAGTCTTCGCGTCTATCAGTCCCTAACAAATGGAAAAGCCAAAAAGGAGTACAATTATGACCCAGGTCCGCGTCCCCGAGAGTTTGCCGCCACTGGAGGATTGTACACGATTTTCCGTGTCTTGATGGGTGCCCACTTATACCTGAAGCGGGCTGTTAGCAAGTCCCTCCAATCTACTGAAGTATATTACATACCTCTTAACCCATACGCTGAGCGCGAATAACACGCTTGTCACGAGGATAGTAGCTACACCCATCTTCTTCCTTTGGTCCATTTCCGGTTCAGCAGCCCAATTCAAGAACTCTACCACATCCTTGGCCATTTGCGACGTTGTTGCTGGCGTTCCATCTTCGTATTCGACGAGACCGTCGTAGAGGACACGTGCCATTGCAATACCTGTTGACTACCATTAGCATCACTTCCAGCGATATTCTTTCAGGGCCAGTGCCCACCAGTGCCGGGGAAATAAGGATTGAAGTTCAATCCCGAAGCTACCTCAGCCCCTGGAGGTGGCTCTTCCGGATACCCTGTAATAAGCGAGAAGATGTAATTGCAACCGCCGTGCCTGGCTTTGACCATCAAGCTCAGATCTGGCGGCAGCGCCCCGTTATTTGCCGCTTTCGCCGCCTCGTCATTCTTGTATGGCGAAGGAATGTAGTCTGATAACTTTCCAGGCCGTTTCTCAATTTCGCCTTCGTCATTCGGCTCGGTGTCGTACTCGCACTCTTCGGCCATGGCTTTGGCTTCGTCGACTGTATGGGTACTGCCAACAAGTGTACGCCAGGGGATTCGTCTTAGCGAATGGCATGATGAACACACTTCACGGTAGACCTGAAAGCCGCGACGGAGGCTGCGATATAAATTAATTTAGAGCTTCGATATGGAGGTAGCAAGTAGTCCTCACGCTTGGTGATCGAAGGTCTTGGTAAATTGCTCATGCTCCCACGGATACCGAGTTGCGTGTAATCTGAAATGCACACACTCAGTGAAATTCTTTGCATATAGGTTCTTGGATATAGATACCCTTCTTCCACTGGTGTCATTGCATAGAGCGAGGTGCCGTAAAGGTGGTAGTACCAAGCCATTGACCCAACAGCTAGGACAGTGGCCGCAGATCCAGATGCATTCAGCCAAAAGGGTGAGGAAGTCCCTTCAGATGTCGCATTCTTGGAGGACGAAGCCGTAGAGCGCTGTGTAACCAGTTAGTCCGCCAATTGTCGATAGTAAATCTTGGTTATTGTACCTTGGCCGTTCGTCCAACGGAGCTGCGGGCAATGCCAGCTGTACGCGCAGAGCGCAAAGCTGAGCGTGCCAACATTGTGCTGTCTACGCAGCAGAAGACAAAGGAAAATGTCGGAAGAACAGTGGTGTGCTGGCGCGGTGGGAAAGAGAATTGATGTCGACAACGATTTGAGGGATGTCCGGTTGGCTTGGCACGCTTTTGCTTTTGGTTGGCTGGATTTGCGTTACATTTGATTGGCTAGGAGACATAATCTGATGACTAAGGTGAGCAATTCAGCGGAGGATGTTCCGCTTTAAATATTTCGTGTCGCGAAAGCTCGCTCTCACATATTCTTTTGTATAATAGGCTCATAGTGATATAGAACGTATTCAAGCATGTCTGTAAGTGTTCTGAACGGTCAGGGCTCGCCCAATGGGATGTACGCTAATTGTACACCCTAGTTCCACGTTAAAAATCCACATCTGGGGAACAAAGACAGCGTCGAGGATTGGAGAAGTATGTGGAACTGCCCAAGTCCTCGACTATTGTCTGCTAATAGTCCATAGTAAAGGGAATAAACCCTCTAACTCCCCCTGACCTCCTACAACATGAAATACTGCAAGTATGGCTTCTTTTAGTGGCCCCAAAGTTTGTGACTCACAATGCCTAGACCGAAAGATCAAAGGAGACCGTCATAACGGCTCGAAACGACATTGTTTCAGTCGTGCGGAATACTGATCCCAACCGGCGGCTTCTTGTGATTGTCGGTCCTTGCTCAATACATGACCCTGAAGCCGCATTAGAGTACGCCGACCGTCTACTCCGTCTCAAGCGTCTCTATGCCGACGACCTACTTATAGTTATGCGCTCATACCTTGAGAAACCGAGGACCACAGTGGGATGGAAGGGGCTGATCAATGACCCGGATATCAATAACAGTTTCCAAATCAATAAGGGTTTAAGAACGGCGCGACAATTGTTCGTGGATCTGACAGAAAAGGGCATGCCAATCGCAAGCGAAATGCTGGATACGATCTCACCACAGTATCTGGCTGATTGTCTGAGCGCTGGTGCTATTGGAGCAAGAACTACAGAAAGTCAATTGCACAGAGAGCTTGCCTCAGGCCTGTCCTACCCTGTCGGCTTCAAGAACGGAACAGATGGTTCTTTAGATGTCGCTATTGATGCTATAGGAGCAGTCATGCATCCTCACCACTTTCTCTCGGTAACGAAGCCTGGTGTGGTTGCCATTGTAGGGACAATGGGAAATGACGACTGCTTTGTGATTTTAAGAGGTGGCAAGAGGGGCACAAATTACGATAAAAAGAGCATACAAGAGGCGAAGGAGGCGTTAGCAAAGAAGGAGCTAAGGCAAAGGTTGATGGTTGATTGCAGTCACGGTAACTCGTTGAAGGACCATCGAAATCAACCGAAGGTGGTGCGAGATCTAGCCGGGCAGCTCGAGGCAGGCGAAGAGGCCATAATGGGCGTGATGATCGAGAGCAATATTAATGAAGGTGAGAAAAGTCTGTCACGAGTCCTAGATTCAAGATGCTGACCATGGCATAGGCGCTCAGAAGGTGCCCAAGGAGGGCAAAGCTGGTCTTAAATATGGTGTCAGTATCACTGATGCTTGTATTAATTGGGAAACCACAGAAGAAGTCCTTGAAATACTGGCCAAGGCTGTACAAAAAAGACGGGAAGTACTAGGGGTGAATGGTCATGTGGAAACGAATGGTTACATATAACGTCAAATCACCCAAAAGTTTGCTACATGATGTACGAAAATAAGTCTAGATCTCCATTAGCCGCATCCGGGACGCCCCCCTTTTCTCGTCAATCTTTGCTGCTGGGACAGCTTCATAGCTCTGGTAGGGGTTGAGCTGTTCGGGCGACTGAAAAAGTTTGCTGAATGATGACTGCACCATATGTTTGTTGAGAGATACTTGTTGATACCTAACAAGGACCGCGGTCTCTCCACCTTGTGGACAAAGGCATTGGAACGGTCATTATATCATCAAAGAATTTGCACTATCAGCATGCAATATCTTTGTCTTCAATCTGATGCTTTGGCTTTCTCAAGTATCTCCTTAGTTGACACCTTGTCACCTCGAATAAAGCAAGCATTGTCCCATTGTCCTTGACACTCCAGGTGTTACCTACATAAATGGCTAAGAATCCTACATGATCCTCCTAAACAGTCCACACATATCATTCACACATCACAGAATCCAGCCAATACACTAATCAAGAACAATGGGTGGAGCTTCAAGCAAAGGGCGCATCGAAATCGATGTAAAACGTCAAGCATGGGTTCGCAACAGACGCCCCAATCCAGCACATCCAAAACATCAAGGACTGAAACGTAACCAGGGTGCTGCAGAAAGCTGTCCCCAGTTCTCTCGATTTGGTGATGAAGGCCGAAGCTATCACAATGACGGTGGATTGAGACGTGCCCAAACCGATCGTTCGCAGAATAGATCGGGTCAAACTTTCTTGGATGACGACTCTGATGATGGGGCAGGAGGAGTGCCACCTCGCGGACATCGCCATGAGCGTCCCTCGCATCAAGACAGTCAATTTGATGGTCGAGGAATGAGCCATGCTCAGAGCAACTCTCGTCACGGTCGTCCTAGTCAGCAAGGGCATAATATCGCTCCTCCAGCAGGCCACATGAGGCCTCAGCACGGTGCGTCAGGTAGCCAACGAGGCAGCCAGCACGACAGCCAGCGAGGCAGCCAACAACGGAGCCAGGGACGATAGAGTTGCTCAGCCACTTTCCCTCTACTTGTCAAGGACCAGGTAACAATGGGTGAGTAGTATTTCGAAGGCTCAGAATAAGGAGAGTAAGACTATTTCTCTTTCGCAATCTCTTTCTCGCGCGATTCTATCATCTTTTGTGCCTAGATCGTGTAAGACCGTCCCTATCACTACTTAATACCTACTTGCAACCTTAATATAATAACCCAATTGGGACACATTTTGTACATAGCACACAACATCCTTCCTCGTGTTACGAGCCGCCCTTGGTGACTAGCAAAATCACGGATACTTTGTCTTTTAAAGTCATCTCGACTTCGAATACACATCTGCACTTTCTTAATTCGGTGTGATTCCTGTGGCCTGGCCATCTCCGGACCCCAGAACGTCTGTAGAAGGGCAACTAAGAACACCTATCTATTGAAAACCCCCCTAAAGATACCCTTAAAGTTGGTTTCCTAGGCGATAGGCCTGGTCCCTGAACCTGTGGGGGACAAGCTTTAGGGGTCTCTATGTATCAGCCCCATAGGGCTTTCCAGTCAATACTTGAGGCTGTAGGGCCTAAAATCCTACGAGGACGTCCAACTTACAAGATCCTACTTTCTAAATTCAGGTCCTCGTCCCAGTTCTATGTCTAGCCTAAACATTCGCTCAAGGTCGCACATGCTTGCTTGTACGGCCTCCGCTACAGAATGGCTCGCAGTCTCGGCCTCCTCTGCCTCTTTACCCTTGCGAATGCATACACAATTTTCGACACCAACTGCACGCACCCTCCAACATCTGTAAGCTTTGTCTCATCCGTCAATGCTCGAGGCACAATAGACATTCTTTGGAGCTCCTTGTTTACAATCCTGGCCTGTACCTGGACAGTATTACACCTCAACGTACCCGAGCAGCGCCTGGACCGTGACACAGGCTGGCGAGGCGATATCAAGTGGGCAGTAAAGGGTTTCCTGACAAGTGCGAAATGGATGCTCATAACTGTACTGGCGCCAGAAGTCGTACTTGGCAAATATGCGGGTGACTTGATAGGCGCACGGAACGATGCAAGGGCTATGGAAGCATATGCTGAGGAAGACGACGTCCCGTGGACGATCGTCCATAGCTTCTTTGCTAACATGGGTGGATTTGCCATAAGGTCCTACGTACCGAGCCGTGTCGGCCAGCAGGAAGAAGCTGGGACGCAAACAGATCGAGATAGCCCGCGGGGTCTCGATGGAGATCGAGAGCATGAGCAGCTGAAAAACTCGATCAAAACCGCGCAAGCAGACACGACAACATTACACAGGCAAGAGCTGTATCATTTGGTTGGAGATGATATTTTCGAGCTAAGACGACAAGGCGCTCTGTCCCGTCTTCCATATATCAGCCTTGAAGAGCTCCAAGACCGCAGCAAGGTTGACTATTTTACCCGTGCCATTGCCGTTGTTCAAATAGTCTGGACAGCGATCCAAATCTGCACTCGCGCAGCTCGGCATCTAGCCATATCACAGCTTGAGATTGCTGTTGCTGCGTTTGCAGCCTCTGCCATTGCTATATATGGCTTGAATTGGTACAAACCAAAAGGTGTTCAAGTACCTATAACCATATTACAGTACAAAAGCAAGGTTCCAGATACGATTAGCAGAGTTCTTAGTTCGGCTTCAAGTACGAGGTCGCAAGACTCAGGATTGCTTGCCTTCTCAACTGAGGAACTGTTCGGACAACAACATTCCCACCCAGGTGCACATATTAGTAATCTCGATGTCGGAGACGTGGAGGGCGGATCAGAAACTGGGGGATTACTTTTTGGTTCCGTTATATTTGGAGCCATTCATCTGACTGCATGGAATTTCCACTACCCGACTAGAACCGAACAGTTGCTTTGGCAAATTGCAAGTCTTTGGTGTACCTGCTTCTATCCAGGCGTCTTGGCAGTTCTATTTCCGATAAGGAAAGTAGCCAAGGCCTTGCATTTTGATTCTGATCTATTTGAAAAACCAGTGATCGAGCTGTCTCTCATTTTATACGTTGTGGCGAGGTTATATCTACTGATCGAGATTTTCAGGACTTTGTTTTTCCTTCCACCGAGCGCTTATATATCTACCTGGGCAGCAAACGTACCTCACGTTGCTTAAAACAGCGCTGGATCTTGGGCTCAAGAATTGCACAATCAGAGATTTGATTTTGGAGGGAAGATTTACCCGATGATACATTTATTTCATGGCTATTCTTCTGCTTTGCTTTTATCCACACAGCCTGTTCTTGTAAACGGCACTTTACTCGGTCCAATCTCGCACGGCAGCTACTGCAGATTAGGAATTCCAAAATGAGTGCCACTTCTTGGTTGCCGGAGGTGTCAAAGGGAGTAGGATCTGGGGAGTAGGAATGCCTGGATGCGCTGAGAACTTGGAGTAGTGATACAATTCATCTCTCGCAAGCTCTCCCTCGTGCGGTTCTATCATGTTTGTGCTTTGAACGTGTACCTATCACAGCTTGATACTTATTTACGGCCTTAACATGACTGAACAATTAAAGACTCATTTTATTCATATCACATTCACGGTTCATATGCAAATCATCGCTCCAATGACAGATATGGGCTAGTAGATTGGCTTCAAACAAGTTTCCATGTGCTAAGATAACTATATAGAATGAAGACTAAGCCAGTCAAGTTGTGCCTTGAATCTAACAAAATACTTCGCCACATCCGCAAGCCAAAATACAAAAACGCCACGCTCGTGACTCCAGTATTATCCAGGCATTTGTATCACTGCAAAGTCCAATCATCAAACAGTATACTTATACGTTTAACGAGACAAGCAAACAGAGCCTACACATACCTATATGTAGAAGCTCGCCGATGCCACCCGAATATTTCTTGCCCAGAGTACCCTCCAGCAGGGCCAAATTCGGGTTGTGATTAGTATCAACGACGAAACTGAAGTTCGACGATGCCCCAAGGAAGTGGTACTGGGGAAGGCGAAGGTCATGAGCTATAAGACCCCCAGTGGCGCGTGATGTGGTAGTGGAGGATGCGGAAGACGAGGCTGAGATCAGTCCGAGTCAGGCTCGCGCAGCCTTCACGTCCTGGTGCTTTTGGTTTGATCAAAAAGTAAATGAGAGGGTCGGTTGTCGTCGCAGGGCGCAAGCTCAGTCTCGATTGCTGTAACCTTGTAGTTGCCATTGAACGCGATGATTGATTACCAGTGGATCAGGGTGCCCCGTTTGCGTCAGGCGATCAATCGAACCATTGGTGTGCTCTTATATAACTCACTGACGATCTGGTTACAAATTGATATATAACGAAATGCGAGTCAACGTATCTCAGATTGATTACTCCCTTTTATACTACCCATCCCTGCTGCGCAAATCAACCTGAGTTGCCAGCTGTGAGCCCTATTTCTTCCAAACAGTCGCGACATCATCTTTGCTACGCACTATCCCTCAACCGCCGTGCTGTTGATATCCTTGCCTGGGGAGCCCAACTGCAAACCCTCCATACGCCACACACTAAGCGTCTCCTCCGAGTCCTTCGTATATGGGTGGTCTTGGCCAAGAAGATGCTTCTGCTTTCCAACGCATTCTTCCATAAGCGCGATAGCCTTTTGATCCTCGCCTTTGCCTTTCGCAGTACATGCCAAGTTGTTCATGCTCATTAGCGTATCAGGATGCTCCTCGCCCAATACCTTCTTTCTTATTTCTAATACCTGCACGTTTAGCTCTTCAGCCTCGTTCCAACGTCTCTGATCATTATATACTATAGCCAGATTGGCTATAATTTTTAATATATTAGGATGCTCCTCGCCCAGTACTCTCTTCCCTATTCCTATTACCTGCACCTCTAGCTCTTCAGCCTCGTTCAAGCGTCCCTGATTATTATATACTGTAGCTAGATTGGCTATACTTTTTAATGTACTAGGATGCTCTTCGCCTAGTACTCTCTTCCTTATCTCCGTTACCTGCACCCCTAGCTCTTCAGCCTCGTTCAAGCGTCCCTGTTCCCGATATGTTGAGGCTAGATCGGCCATACTATCTAGTGTTTCAGGATGCTCTTCGCCTAGCACTCTCTTACTTATTGTTATTACCTGCACCCATAGCTCTTCAGCCTCGTTCCAGCGTCCCTGTTCC